>BQKN01000566.1:166937-208598 GCA_022839385.1 Asparagus kiusianus
GGGTCTTTTACGGGCGGGGGCAGCCCAAAATTTTTGGGCGCCCGCGCCCAAAAATTTTTCCCACCAAAATACTTTAGCGACGGAAATTTCCGTCGCTAAAGATGTTATGAGCGACGGAAATTTCCGTCGCTAATAATCCGTGGCTATAGTTTTTTGCGACGGATAACTTCCGTCGTTAAAACCTAAATATCCGTCGGTAAAAAACATTTACCGACGGATGAATAGCGACGGAAATTTCCGTCGCTATAAATAGGGTTATAGCGACGGAAAATTCCGTCGCTATTTATCCGTAGGTAATAACCCGTTTTCTAGTAGTGAGCCTTTGTTTTCTTTGTCGTTGTTATTCTAATTCATTGAATGACTTGATCATCCCAACATCGTCATTTTCACAAATGATGTTCGTTTTCCTAATGAGTTTGATATGTGTTGAGTTTTGTTCTTAACCCTTAGTCATAATTTGAACCTCGTTATCATACATTTTATCTGAAGCCTAAAAGAGGCTAAGGATAAAAGAGAAATCTTAGCACCTAAGTCTAAGAGAAACTCTTTGATAACTCATCATACTGAAGGGAAAAGTATGGCTAGTCCAACTCAAATGGTAGTTGGTAAAGACAACTCAAGTCTGTTGATAGCTGATGGTTTACTAAAAATCCTAAGTTAAACGTGATGAAGGTCACTATCTTGATTGAGTTCGAATTTCAAGACTCAGTTGAGACTAGTTTGAACCTCGAAGGTCACTATCTCGATTGAGTTTGAATTTCAAGACTCAGTTGAGACTAGTTTGAACCTCAAAGGTCACTATCTCAATTGAGTTCAGATTTCAAGACTCAGTTGAGACTAATTTGAACCTCAAAGGTCACTATCGCGATTGAGTTCATATTTTAAGACTCAGTTGAAACTTGTTTGAACCTCGAAGGTCACTATGTCAACCAAGACTTAGTTAGTATCAGCCAAACCTCATTTCCAAGGTGCAAAATAATAAAGATCACTGTCCCAACCAAGATTTAGTTGGAGTTAGTCGAACCTCGTCTTCAATTTCAAAGCAAACGAGGGTCATCACCTCAATCAATTGCTGGTTGAAATACTTCGAACCTCATCTTAAAATTCTAAGACTTGGTTTTCGACAGTTGTTTTGAAATTATAAAGGCAGAGACTCGTTAGGACAAGTCTTATGTGTTCTATTAACAAAGAAGCAAAGTGCACAAAGGAGAAAGTGGATAGATGAGAGCATAACTGTATTGATAAAATATCATTACAAGTGTTCAACATTTTGGCAGATTTCCTCAGCGAGTTGGCTTATGGATTCTTGGTGTACCGCTTCAACCTCAGCCATTACTTGCTTGTGCAAATCATCATCAGAGGGCACTTTCACATTACTTATGGTGTTGCTTAGCCTCTCCAAATCATCTGACTCAGCCTGAAGGAATGTTTGATGTTCTGCTTGTTAGATTTTGAAAGTTTGCCACCTTTCGAGTGTGCCCTTCAACTTATTCTTCGATTTAGCTAGCTTAGCCTAGATATTAACAAGTGCAGCCCTATAAGATTTGACTAAGCGTTGCCGACTGTGTTCAATATCAATGACCTTTTTACCCTCGCTGGGCAATTTTTTCGCTGACATCCCCAAGCTCTTTGATCTTTTGCTTCATCTCGAGTATTTGACGTTCGAGCTCAAATAGAGATTCATCCCTCTGCCTCAAAAGATGCATCATACGTTCTTCAACTATAGGGAGGAGGGGCTGATTGCGATGGTCTTGCCATTTTTTGAAAAGGCTTTCAACCTTTACCAAATGCACCCAGCACTGCTTTGATCCTAGCAAAATCACCGTCATGATCCAATACTTGAGTAAGGGATTTTCTCAGAATGGTGAGGAAATTATCCCGGATCATCGATACCCCAAATTCTTTTGATAGGTCAAATGAAGAAGAGGGTGTAGCATGAGAAGGCACCGCTTCCGAACGGCTAGCAGATGTTGCTGTTACTCCTAATGAAGTGAACACAGTGGCTGCCATAATAGTGGTAGGAATGGTGACAAACATCATTGATGCTGGAGCTAGGATTTCTATTAAGGCGATAGCGCTATCGAGCGCAACACTCGTAATCATTTCAGCCTCGGCTCTAGAAGCTATGTCCAAAGTAGCGTCGGTTCTAACGATTGTTCCAAGAGCAACAGTTGCATCCGTAGCTGTTCCGGTGTCAATAGTTGCACCCAGAGTGACCTCACCTTCAATAACGGGAGCAACGATAGCGTTCTCAGTAGTCATTATTGGTTCATGGCGTGATCTCACACGGAGTCGAGATATTGGAGTGTCATCCTCAGACTCTGACTCTATGTCAACTCTAACTAATTCGATAGGAGGAGCGATTACCACTGAAGCTTCTTTCCTTGGCTTCTTAACGATTCGTTTAATCCTCCTTGTAGATCCTGGCCTCTTGGACTTCTCCCCTAGCTGTCTTGAAGCTTTAGCCCCTTCAACTTGTTCTGTAGAAGGGAGTTGAACATTAACAAAGTGACGATTCAAAGCTTACGATAAGCTAAGATTAGCATACCAGTGGGTTTCATGGCAAAGTTAGATTCCCCAGGAACCTTCAGTAGATTGTCGAGGGGAAAGTCTACTCTCAGAAGCTTCATGCTAAAAGAGCTCAAATGGCTCATCAACACGAGTGGAATCCCCAAAGTCGCCAAACGTAGCTTCGGCTCCAAGAGCCTCATCCTCCCCAGTAGCAGCAGGTATGTTACTCCCGTATCCATCAACGCGTGGAGATTTCGGGAGTGTACTTTCATCCAAAATTAGGAGGTCAGGATTCTTCTGGACCGATATTTTCTTCATCATATAAAAATTCTTTAAGTCCCGGTATGCAACTCCTACTGGAAGTGTTTCTAGATCTATAGCGATGTCGAATGAGACGTAGTCCCGAGGAGTTGATGTTGAAGTTTGGAATCACCACATTTTCCATGCAATACCACTTGCAATAAGCGAACATTACCCGGGGTTGAGGATCTTGTTGCGGGAGTGAGAAACGAGTAACTGTACCACCGGCAACGGTACAATACCAAGCCCTTGCTCCGATAATTAGACCACAACCCCCGGATTGTAGTTGGGTGTTAGGATTGGTAATATATAATTGGTCATAGCCAAATTGGCAAGCAAAGCGGCAAGGCAGATAAGGCTCTAATACATATACGAGACCGAAGTAATAGATCCTGGATGAATGCTCACGAGCCACATGAAACAACCAAGTGATAAGGTAGTGTAGCCCTGATCATTGGATTCGTCTATTATAGCTTGGCCGTAGCTGGTCCCGGGAAAATGCTCTTGGAGAGTACATCTCACCAAGGCCGTAAAATACTTACTCCAATCTGAGTTTTCAACCTCTGAATGAAAGGGGTAACTTGTCCCTCTACGCATGTGGTAGGCGCACCCATAAGCGTGGGACAATGCATAACGAACCACGCCATAAGATAGGCGTAAGGCAACTCCAACTTTAGGTTCTCAGCTCTATGACAAAAAGCATAATATAAGCGCCACAGTCCCTAATAAATACGGGCAATCATGATGGGCAGAAGAGCATATTGGCGGCCGTGTGCTAAACTAATGGCCGTCTATATCACATCTACTGGCAATGCATCAAAACTACCAGAGGGAACAACAACATGCTTGAGCTACAGCATAAGATATCCTGCCAGTAAGGCTTTGGAAGAAATCGGCTCCCCACATTGGTAAAAGTAACTGTCAAACATTGTTCCTGCTATGTAACCATGCTCATCTAAGGGGGTCACATAGGATAGGGGTAGGTTAGCGAGTATACGTCGAGATAGTTCACCTACCTCACAAGGACCTAGTGGTGCTATAGGGTCCTTCTTATGATTCAAGTTCTTAAAGAGGTAATGCGCCCAGATGTTATGGCTGAGGAGCTTGTCACCATTCTTATCAACCCGGCCCTCTACATTCAGACAAATGTAGTAATGGCACAGTACCTCCCAATAAGTTTCAATAACTTGGGGATGTTCCTTCTCTAAAGTGGTTAGCTCCTTATATCCTGGGACATACTCCTCATATGAATATCTTCCATATGGCAGCCCAGACACTTCAGCCATCTCGTGAAGAGGAATTCCCAATTCATCGTTTGGAGTAAATAAGGTACGAGTGTTGGGATTATATAACTCCAACACCTTAAAGAATTGGTGGGAGTTAGTTCTTAAACCAACTTGTGTCGACCTGATAAGCGCATAAAGCCCAAATTTCTACAGGTCCTCCTTATTCTCCTGCAAGATGTATTCGGTGATATGAGACTACCACTGGGTAGGACTCCAACAAGACCAACCAGGAGTCCTAAAGTCCTTAGCCGGGAACTACCCTAAATTTTTTTAATTGGACAAAAGAAGAAGAGGGTGTAGCATGAGAAGGCACCGCTTTCGAAAGGCTAGCAGATGTCGCTGTTACTGCTAATGAAGTGAACACAGTGGCTGCCACAATATTGGTAGGAACGGTGACAAACATGGTTGATGCTGGAGCTAGGATTTCTATTGAGGCGATAGAGGTATCGGACACAACACTTGTAATCATTTTAGCCTCGGCTCTAGAAGCTATGTCCAAAGCAGCGTCGGTTCCAACGATTGTTCCAAGAGCAACAGTTGTATCCGTAGCTGTTTCGGTGTTAATAGTTGCACCCAGAGTGACCTCACCTTCAATAACTGGTGCAACGATAGCGTCCTCAGCAATCATTCTTGGTTCATGGCGTGATCTCACACGGAGTCAAGATAGTGGAGTGTCATCCTCAGACCCTGACTCTATGTCAACTCTAACTAATTTGATAGGAGGAGCGATTACCACTGAAGCTTCTCGCCTTGGCTTCTTAACAATTCGTTTAATCCTCCTTGTAGATCCTGGCCTCTTGGACTTCTCCCCCAGCTACCTTGAAGCTTTAGCTCATTCAACATGTTCTGTAGAAGGGAGTTGAACATTAACAAAGTGACAATTCAAAGCTTACGATAAGCTAAGATTAGCATACCAGTAGGTTCCATAGCAAAGTTAGATCCCCCAGGCACCTTCAGTAGATTGTTGAGGGGAAAGTCTACTCTCAGAAGCTTCATGTTAAAAGTGCTCAAATAGCTCATCAGCACGAGTAGAATCCCTAAAGTCGCCAAAAGTAGCTTCGGCTCTAAGAGCCTCATCCTTCCAGCAGTAGCAGGTATGTTACTCCTGTCTTCATCAACGCGTAGAGATTTCAGGAGTGTACTTTCATCCAAAACTAGGAGGTCGGGATTCTTCTGCACTGATATTTTCTTCAGCATATAAAAATTCTTTAAGTCCCGATATGCAACTCCTACTGGAAGTGTTTCTAGATCTATAGCGATGTCGAATGAGGCGTAGTCCCGAGGAGTTGATGTTGAAGTTTGGAATCACCACATTTTCCATGCAATACCACTTGCAATAAGCGAGCGTTGCCCAGGGTTGAGGATCTTGTTGCGGGAGTGAGAAGCGAGTACCTGTACCACCGGCAATGGTACAATACCAAGCCCTTGCTCTGATAATTGGACTATAACCCTCGGATTGTAGTTGGGTGTTAGGATTGTTAATATATAATTGGTCATACCCAAATTGACAAGCAAAGCGGCAAGGTAGATAAGGCTCTACTACATATACGAGACCGAAGTAATAGATGAGATATCTTGGATGAATGCTCATGAGCCACAAGAAACAACCAAGTGATAAGGTAGTGTAGCCCTGATCATTGGATTCGTCTATTACAGCTTGGTCGTAGCTGGTCCCGGGAGAATGCTCTTGGAGAGTACATCTCACCAAGGCCATATAATACTTACTCCAATCTGAGTTTTCCAACCTCTGAATGAAAGGAGTAACTTGTGCCTCTACGCACGTAGAAGGCGCACCCATAAGCGTGGGATAATGCATAACCAACCACACCATAAGATAGGCGTAAGGCAACTCCACCTCCAGGTTCTCAGCTCCATGACAAAAAGCATAACATAAGAGCCACAATCCCCAATAAATACGGGCAATCATGATAGGCAGAAGAGCATATTGGTGGCAGTGTGCTAAACTAATGGCCGTAAATATCACATCTACTGGCAATGCATCAAAACTGCCAGAGGGAACAACAACATGCTTGAGCTACAATATAACGTATCCTGCCAGTAAGACTTTGGAAGAAATCGGCTCCCTACATTGGTAAAACTAACTGTCAAACATTGTTCCTACTATGTAACCATGCTCATCTGAGGGGGTCACATAGGATAGGGGTAGGTTGGCGAGTATACGTCGAGACAGTTCGCCCGCCTCACAAGGACCTAGTGGTACTATAGGGTCCTTCTTATGATTCAAGTTCTTAAAGAGGTAATGCGCCCAGTTGTTATGGCTGAGGAGCTTGTCACCTTTCTTATCAGCCCGTCCCTCTACATTCAGACAAATGTAGTAATGGCACAATACCTCCCAATAAGTTTCAACAACTTGGGATGTTCCTTCTCCAAAGTGGTTAGCTTGTTATATCCTGGGATATACTTCTCATACGGATATCTTCCATATGGCAGCCCGGACACTTCAGCCATCTTGTGAAGAGGAATTCCCAATTCATTGTTTGGAGTAAAGAAGGTACGAGTGTTGGGATTATATAACTCTAACATCCTGAAGAATTGGTGGGAGTTAGTTCTTAAACCAATTTGTGTCGCCCTGATGGGCGCATAAAGCCCAAATCTCTATAGGTCCTCCTGATTCTCTTGTAAGATGTATTCGGTGACACAAGACTACCACTGGGTAGGACTCCAACGAGACCAACTAGGCGTCCTAAAGTCCTTAGCTGGGAACTACCCCTTTAAATTGAAGAATGCACGGCCAAAGGTGTTAGCTTCCATGGCTGTTTCGCCGATGGGCAATTCTCTCTGAAATAGTCCTGGGTGCAGTCCGATTATGTAGCGACTGCTACTGTTTATCTTGGTGCCACTTCTGGAGAAATGGTCACGTATCACCCCATCTTGCATCGGGGTTAAGTCCCAATCTATCTTCCTTGGAGCGGAAATAATCTTTACGATAGTGAGAGAATAGTCACGTTCCATCTGGGGCAAGAACATATTATGATTGTTCACAATCCTAAGCCATCGATAGGTGCCCAATTCCAATAAGACTGGATCTTCTGAAGAGTCTCCAAACAAGAAAACAGGCTTCACGATTTGATCACGGTTGATTGATTCTAAGAGAGCGTCAGTAATCAATTTCCTAAAAGTAGAAATGGAAGGCTCAGAAAGAAGTTCAAGTTCTTCTTGTTCTCGATCCCCGAACATAGGGATACCCTCAAGAGAGGTAGTGGAAATCATATTTCATCACTTGGGTACTATCTACTCCGAAAGCACCGTATAGAGGAATTAGAACAGATGGATGTACAACTACACAAAAGGTGAACGAAGTTAGCTCAAAGAATGGGTCATTATCTAAGGACACGAAGGTCATTCCAACAACGAACTTTGTTAAATAGACAAATCTCGTCTAATAACGAACCTTGTTAAATAGATGGACCTCGAACTTTGTTAATAGACAAGCTTTGTCTAATAACGAATCTCGTCTAATATCGAACCTCGTTAAATAGATAAACCTCGAGCTTCGTTAATAGATAAGCTTTGTCTAACAACGAACGTCGAGCCTTGTTAGTTGAATAAACTTTGTACATTGGATGAACCTCGTCAGTGAAGACAAAGTTTGTCAATTTACGAATGTCATCAGTGAAGATGAGGTTCATTGGTCAAACAAAGGCTTATTTGACAGACATTGAGTATGAACCTCGTCAGAATAGCCAACACAGCTAGATATATGAAGTTCAATCGAAAAACATAGTTTGTCAAAAAAAGACAAGATATGTCAAGGCGACGAACATCGTCGGTTCAAAAGGCATAATCTTTCAGATAGATTTCATCTCAGAAAGAGAGGAACTGTTCATCTCCTTCAAGAAACCCAAGTCTGAAATAGACAGGGTTCATTTGTATTAAAACGCAGATCTTACGTTCAGATCTATTACCTAAGAAAGCGGACAAAACCGCAGGATCATCTGAAGGACCAGCGACTCCCTTTCCCTTGCCTTTGTTCATAGAGGTTTTAGGGGACATTAATTCAACTGTGAAGCTCTCAAAGAAGAAAAGCTTGTAGTTTAGGAGGTAAAAGATTATGATAACTTAAATGAGAAGAAGAAGAAAGGGCTCTTTGTATGATGACGCCATATATATATAGGCGGGAGAAACTGAATCAGGAGTTGAGATATTCGGTTAAAATTGTTGGACGAATCCCTTTCCCAACAAAAATCTGTGGGTGAGATCTAGGGAGGAGATCTCGAGGTACCAGCTAGCAACTACCTATCGGGTCTAGGAAAGGTACATAACTGTTACTGCTGATAAGGCTGAACAGTGACATATGGATGCAGACCT
This sequence comes from Asparagus kiusianus, assembly GCA_022839385.1. NCBI lineage: Eukaryota > Viridiplantae > Streptophyta > Magnoliopsida > Asparagales > Asparagaceae > Asparagus > Asparagus kiusianus. The sequence continues at coordinate 175,364 of BQKN01000566.1, forward strand.
AATAATACTCACATGGAAAGACGAGGGTCAGCCAATCACCGAACCTCGTGATGAAGCATACAGAAGCATTGAACTATGAACAATGTGACTAAGTGCGTCCAAATAGGGTTCAAAGTGTTTGAGACTCCGCACAGCCCAATTCAAGTCTAAAAACTTTGAAGGGGTTTTATAGGCATTCAAAAATGTGAAGCTTCAAAATATGAAGAGGATTGTCAAAAAAACAAACCTCGTCCTAATCCGAGATGTGGCTCATTGTTTAGTGAAGATCTACTTCCGGAATGAGGGTCACCATGCAGCAAAACTCAACACAAAGACGAGGTTCACTGCGTCGCGAAGCTCGACATCAAAGTTCATCACTGAACAAAGCTACTTATGAATGTGAAACTCGTCTTTGGATACGAGGTTCGGAACTCACCACCAGACGTAAAGATTATTAGTGAAGATGAGGCTCGTCAAAAGGAAATTTGCAAGACTTGCTATGTAGTTGGACTCAGCTATCGAAGACGAAGTTCGTTATCGAAGACGAAGTTCGTTAGTGAATACAAAACTCGTCAGACAAAGTCGGTGAAGACAAAATTCGTCAGAAGAAGCTTGTTTACTGTGAAGTTTACTTTGTTAGGCAAACGTCGTTGCGTATCGAGGCTCATCTTACTTGAGGAACCCTAAGGCTCATCAGCCACGTGTGATCTAGCTGTAATGACTCCGAAGATTTAATCAGCCACGTGGGCTAATCTTCTAGAGCATGTTACGTCATGTTCTAATTTGGAGGAGGCAGCTATGCCCCTCTACCCATGATCGTAGCACGTCGGTTACGTGCTTATACCTTATAAATAGCCATGGATGGCTATAGAGGAAAGGGTTGGTTTGTTGGTTCAGACTTTTAAAACTTTTGGCAATCATCAGAAGTAAGAGCTCCTACATTTAAATCTAGAATTCGAACCTTGATTCTAACAGTCTAACGAACATCAGAAATAACAGCTGAGACGTATGCGAGGATATTTGTTCGGGAGATAGTTCAACTTCATGGAGTTCCGGACATGATTGTATCAGATCAAGGTTCAGTGTTCTCTTTGCACTTCTGTAGGAGTTTCCAGGATTCTTTTGGCAGTAGACTATCATACAGCAGTGCATTTCACCCACAGATGGATGGTCAGACGGAGAGAGTAAATCAGGTGTTGGAAGACATGTTGCTGGCTTGTGTCATTAACTTCCAGGGCAACTCGGAGGATCATATTCCACTGATAGAGTTTGCTTATAATAATAGTTATCAAGCAACAATCGGTATGGTCCCGTATGAAGCATTGTACGGGAGACCTTGTAGATCACCGATATGTTGGGTAGAACCAGAGGATAGCTTGATGCTTGGGCCAGAGCTTGTGAGGCAAACCACTGAAAAGGTAGCATTGATCAGAGAGCAGATTCTAACCGCTCAGAGTCGGCAAAAGAGCTATGCAGATAAGAGACGAAGACATTTGGAGTTTCAGGTTGGAGATTCAGTTATGTTGAAGGTATCGCCCATGAAAAACATTCAACGATTTGGAAGGTGGGGAAAGCTTGCACCGAGGTATATTGGACCTTTCCAGATTTTGGAGTGCATTGGAGCCATGTCATACAGACTAGATCTTCCAGCATCAATGTCTAGTATACACAATGTATTTTATATTTCTATGCTCAAGAAGCACTTATATGATGAGGAGCAACAACGAGTGTTGGTTGCACCAGAGATTGAGATTCAGCATGATTTGACTACTATTGAGATTCCAGATGGTATACTTGCTAGAGAGGACAAGAGACTAAGAAACAAGGTAATTCCTTTGGTGAAAGTTCAGTGGAACCAAAGAGGCGTTGAGGAGATTTCTTGGGAGCGCGAAGAGAACATGCGTCGCGACTACCCACACATGTCTGAATAGGTAAATTAAATTTTTGTATGACTTATATATGACTTATGGATTACATGTATGGTGATGTTTATACTTAACACTAAAATGAGGGTATTAACACTTAACTCCTAAATACTCGGAACATATGGTATATATATGAAGGGTTCCTTATTTGGATTTTTTGCTTGATGTACTTGTTCTATTTAGTTAGGGGTTAAGTGGGGGTATTTATATTTTAGATGGTTAAGTGTAGACATCAAGGATGATTCTCGGGAGCGCGAAGATGTTATGTAACACGACTACTTGCACCTATTGAGGAAGTAGATTAATTTATGTGTGTGATTATTTGTATAGTTATATTTAGATTTAACACTAGAATGAGGATATTTCTACTTAATTCTTTATCTTTTGGAATATATGGTATATATATGGGGGGTTCCTTGTTTGGATTTTTCGCCAGACGTACTAGTTCCATTTGATTAAGGGTTGAGTGAGAATATAGTCATTCTGGATTGTTAAGTATATATATCCCTATATGTTTATCAAGAGTTTAATATTATGAGAGGTATATGTGTAGGTTAGATTTCACCCACGACATGCTTTCTAATACTATCTTTCAGTTAAGTATGATTTCTGAATTTCGAGGATGAAATTCTTTTAAGGGGAGAAGAATGTAAAACCCCAAAAATTTAAATATTTTATGATAACTAATAATAAATATGTTATATATTTATAAATAACATATTATGATGTTTGAGTATGCTAGGAATTTATTTGAGATTAATTCAATGTATATATGTATATATAAGAGCAAATGCACAAATCATGCTCGATGTATAAATCTGGAAATTTATAATTAGTGAATATATTTTGTATTTTACACACTGATACATTGTGAATATAGAAAAACTTAAAAAACCAATGTTGTAGATATCTTCAGCAGCTTTCCAAAAAATCTTTAATCACCTTATTCCGAGGTCGTATGAGAAAGTTACAATCAAAATACCGAAGAGTATATTTCTAGTCAGACTGGGTTTTCTAGTTTTGGGTTTTGGGTTTTGGGTTTTGGCTCTAGTTTTTCGGGTTTGCTGTCATATATATATATACATATTTAAACATGAAAAACACCTCTTTTCTTCTGTGTTCCAAACCCTAGCAGCTCATTTTCCCCTCTCTCAAACCCTAGTTCTTTTCTTTGGCGATTTTGAGGAATTTCAGAGATTTTTCAGCGGGTTTTGTACAGTGCAACGAAGGGGATTGGTTCTCTTTCACGTGGTATGATTTTTTTAGTATCTGAGGTGAGTAACATCTCGCCCAACTCTGCACCCTTTTATTTTGTTTTATTAAGTTTATTCAGATTTTTCGAGCCTAAAACGTATTTTTTAGTGTACAAAAGATAGATCTTTATAACTTATGAAGTGAGAATACATTATCATAATTTTCTAAGTGATTACAATAGTGACCTTGACAAATTTCAGATCTAAAATTTATTAATCATGAATTAAATCACAAGTTTTTTCTTTTAAAATGTTTAAACATGTGTATATTTATTAATCATGAATTATGTGCAATACATGTGTTGGACATTCATCATATTCAATCCATGTATTGGACATTCATTATATTCAGTCCATGTGTTGGACATTCATCATTCAGTCAATGTGTTGGACAATTTATATATGCAGTCCATGTGTTGGGCATCCACTACACCTAGCCTTAGTCCATGTGTTGGACACCTGTTTAAACCTTAAGTATGACACTTACACTTACATAGGCTAGACATGACACTTATGTGGGTTTTGACATGACATGGTATTTGAGTTCTGAGATGGGTTAGTCTTATTTATATTATTGTTCCTGTATTAGATCTTGGGTTTGGTATTTAGGGATTTACAATTTGAGATACAAGGTATATTCATGATGGTTTCCTTGTTTGGATTATTTCGCTCGACGTACCTATGCTCGTGTTGTAATTTCCTAAATACTAAAATCCTCTTATTGTTAGGATCAATAATTTCATGTATATATGTATTAATTGTATTTTCTATATGCAACGAGCCCTCTCCCTTGGGGTTGGTTGTGATGTTGCTCGCTAGCGCTTTGACGCCTGTTGTCCCCTCCCATTTTAGGTAACGAGCCAGGTGCACGGAGAGTCGCAGGTTGATGGTGATACTTATTAGCGTCCATCTTTTATTTGTAGTTTTATTTTATTTATGGAGCTCCACTGTAGACATTTTATTTAGACATTCGAGAGTTATGTTCAAGAAGTTGTAAAGGCTGTGTGCCTTATTTCCTTTTATCAGATATTTTGTATTTTAGATTTGTTGAGATCTCCAGACTAGTTATTTTAGAGATTCACTTTATATTTTTGTATGTTGGATGATAAAATATTATTTTTATCTCTATTATTTTATCATATATCTCTTATATTATCTTTTACTTGCTTTTGTACCTACACCTATTGGTGACTCTACTAGAGAGATAATAATTGTGATGGTGAAACATGTTATTACACGGTGTGGTGCATGGTAGGTTTGACATTCCTGGTTTTATCTTAGACTGCAGCCTTGTGTGAACCCAGGGGCGTCCGCTACCTATGTACCTTTCAGTTGACTCTTATATGTTAGAGATACATTATTTTTGTCTCACTTATCAGATATACATTCTTTACTCCTGTTGGAACATATTGATACTGTTGGATGTCTTCTCTTCATAGTATTCCTTATATTCTCATTTTTATTATATCTGCTTGTACCCTCATTACTTGTCTTTGATATCTTCTAGAGTGATAGTAATTGTGACAGTGAAACATGTTTATGCATAGTGGAGGGTGCATGATAGGTTTGACATCTTTGGGTTTACCTTGGACTGTAGCCATGTATGAAAATAAGGGCGTTAAAAATTTCTTTTATAAATTGTGAATTACTCTCTTCTGTTTAAAAGGATTATGTTTAGGATAATCAAATAGGGAACTAGTTAGTCAGAGAAATTATAGAATTACTATCTAGTTGTTATTCTTTTCAAGAATATTAATTTTACTTAGATGATAATTTGATACACTATGTTTTCCTTAAGTGGTTTGATAGTCTATGCTTAATAAATCTAAAGTAAAATATGATAAAAAGAGAATGAATCATAATTTATAATTGAAATTAATTAGTGAATTCAATTCTAGATTCTTTATATCTTTAATTAAATCCTCCATCTTTTACTTTCTTGATTTTCTTCATTATTCTTAATTTTTCTTTATTTGATTCTTGATTTTATTTTCCTTCTATTTCTTCATCATTCTTCCTCCCCTCTTACTCTAGTTTTGTTTTTATTTATATATAGTCGCAGCCACTCTCCTCATATCTCTCCACAATCACATATTTATCACTCCTAATTGTCACACACACAACTTAAGAATCACTTTTGATTAATTCCTACAACACCTTCCCCGTAGGGTTTGAAATTTATCTATAGTATAACTTGATTTGCACTTGCAATCTCGACATATTCACAAACGCCACTATCACCTCTCAAAATGAGCAATCCATTTTTTTATATAGGTTAAAAGAGAGAGTTAATGATCTTTAATTATGGATTAAGTGGTCATCAAAATAAGAGATAGTGGGGAGCGGTTATTCCCTTAAAACTAGCCCTCAAACGGGTATTTAGCAGGGTTCACTAATTTGGCAAAAATCATTGAAGATGTTTGGGCAAGCCTCACTTGGATGTGGGTGTTCTTCGGAACTATGGATGACATGGCCCACTTGGATTGTCATGAGCGAAGTTCATAAATTGGCGAAGTTGGCTTGTGAGTTCGAATTTAGCATAGAATTTGACTCCTAATTCGGTTAACTAATGATGCTTTTTGACACGACCTGGGCATGAATTTGGAGTTGACCAGCTCTTTACTTAGTTGAGTTGAGTTGAGATGAGCTACGTGGTGAGGTCCGCTATGGCTGTTTGAGGGTCGACGCATTCTTGACTTGGTCGGGTCGAGTCGAGGTGGCTATGTAGTGAGGTTTGTAAGTTGTGTTAAGCAACCTTTTCTACAACTTGTTGTAGGCTCAGTTTTGGGCCAATTCGAAGTGTTTGGCCCATGAGCGTTCACTTCTTGAATCCAAGCTACACATTGGCCCGGGTAGTAATACATTTTAACTATCTACACGTGGAATCAATAAAATAATAATAAAAAATATCTGCACCTTTATTTTTATTTCCAGCATGAACTTTATAGGAAACCTAATTGTTACCACCTTCGCCTACTACCTTCCCTCCTCACACGCCTCAATTCTTCTCCTCAAGCTCTCTTCTGTGAAAAAAACCCTAACATGGAGATGCTCTTTCCCGACTGATCTTTTAAGGGAAAAACTATGGGTCTTTCCTAAAATTAATTAATTAGGGATTCAATCTAGGGCTTGATTGTCTCAACTACCTCTTCTCTCTTGCTAAAAATTTGGGACTTTTCTCTATGAGGTGGGGTTTTGGCAAAACTCTCTCTTTGTGTTTAGAGCTCTTCAAAATCGACTACAAAATTTCAGGTTAATCTCAAGTTCACTATGAAATTTAAGGTTTTCTATTACCTCTTATCTCTCCCTACTAATCTTTGAGGAAAAAGTTGACTATTTTTTATGAAATTGGTTAATGATTCAATCAAGGGCTCGATTCTCTCTATTACCTTTTATCTCTTGCTATAATTTTGGGGCTTTTCTCTATGAAGAGGGGTTTTTGCAAAGCTATCTCTTTGTGTTTTGATCTCTTCAAAACTGAGTGTAGAGATCTGTAATTTTACCCAATTTTAGGTATAACTCTTGTTCACTCTGAAATTTATAGTCTTTTTAAATTTTTTAATTAGAAATTTTAAATTTCTTCATCTATTTAAGCATGCACATTGAAATTTTAGATGGGTTTTGTTATGATTTAAGGATATTGTTTTATACTTAGTGAAAGATCACAAACTTTTTAGGTATATTCATTTCGGTTTGATATGGAAAGATTTTAATTGGTAAAATTTTTAGTACTACATGAATTTGATTGCATGGACTATGGGTTCTCCAAAATAATTTTTGTGTATGTTTATTTTGATTCGATATGGAAAGATTTTAATTGGCAAAATTCTTAGCACTACATAGAGTGAATTTACATGAATTTTATTGCATGGACTATGGATTATCTGAAGCAATTTTTAGAGTTTAGCATCCTACAATAGTATTGTATAGGCGAGGCTAACTATATTTTTGATGATCCATATTTGAGCTTTTCATAAGATTTTGAGTTATTCCTATTATATGAAAATATTGGTGACTGATACATTTTATTAGAATGATTTAAAATGCACAAGTTTGTATTCAAAAGTTTTTTGGCATTCATCAAAATTATTTCAAATCATATTTTACATTGTTTGTTAAAAACACAACGTACATAGAAAAAAGAAATATTACTCATAATTTATAAAATACAAGTTCATTCTCTAAATGTTTTACTTTGTTTTTCAACAGTTTCACTTTCATGCTATTCTTGTCACCTTTACTTGAATTTCATTGCTAACTATGTTGAAAGCTCCCTCCTAATTTTCCCAACAAAAAAAATTGCATTCTCTTTGTGGGTATTTAGCACAGCCCCAAAATGCTCTTCCCTTAATTTTTCCATTTAGGCATATTTTCAGAGATGTGAGGATTTTGTGGTGATACTCCACATCCCTTGAAGAATTACTTTCAATTTGCTATATTCCTCCCCTGTCTACAAATATGAAATTATCAAGCTTCGATAGCAACATATGAAAGGGTGTAAGGAAATTTATAAAGCTAAGCTTCATTGTTGCTATAGCCGTTGTAATTGACCTTTGCGATGCAAATGTTGCTTCAAATATGTGGTTTTGCTTAGCTCTTTGGATGAAATCTGTGAAATTTGTCTTTTCTAGAAGGTGACCTTATTTATGTTCACTTGCTGCAAATTTCCAATGATGTTTTCCGAAATAAACAAATTGAGGAAAAGGAATACAAGTATTTTTTATGTTTTTTTACACCTTACTTTGTTCTCTCCAAACAACAGAATGAGAATTGCTAATTTTTAGTTTCCTATTCTAGTCTACTTTTAGCTATCCAAACAAAGGATAGGAAATTAATGGAAACCCCAAGAAATGCGGATTCCACATAGAATTGGTGATTCCTATTATTTGTGGATTCGAACAAAGCAAGCCCTTATAAGCAACTACCTCCAATATCATTATACCGTATTTGTATTTATAGTTTAACTAGCGTTTGGATACTATGGTGTTTTTATAAAAAATAAAACACCATGTGTTTGGAAATCATAGTGCTTTTTATAGCTAAGACATACTCAAAAAAAAAAAAAACAAAGCACTTATTTAAAAAACGCTAAAGGTGTTTTATGCTTGATATTTTGGTTGTGAGTTTGAGGGCATTTAATATAATATCTAACGTAATATATTAAATATAATTTATTATTAACACTCTTATTATATTATGTTATATTGCTTTGTTTTATATTATATTATATTACAATTAATCTAATATCTTATTGATATTTAGTAAATAATATATAAATATATCATTATTTAAAATATCTTATATAATAATGTAATATCATATTAAATACTAATATTTAATATGTTAATAATGTATTATATAATAAGATAACTAAAGTAATATAATAATAAATGTATATTAATAATAAATACTATGAAATAATTTATTAATAATAAAATAATAATATATTATATAATAAACTAGATATTATATTATAACTAATAATAAATACTATGAAATAATTTATTAATAATAAATAATAATATACTATACAGTAAATTAGATATTATATTATATAGTTATAATAATATTATTATTAATAATAAATAATATATACTTTCCTAAAAATTATAAAATACTATATATAATTCATATATTTAATAACAATAAATAGAATAATAATATATTATATGCTTATATAATATATGTGATAGAATATATATAAAAATATTAATATATAATATAATAAAATAATAAAATATAGGGGTTTATCGATATGGTCCCCTAAATCTTTAGTACTTAGACATTAGTCCTAAACCATCTTAATATGTTGATATTAGACCTTCTAGTTACTTGCCATTAAAATGGTTAGAGAACAATTCGTTTTCTTTAATTCTTTGTTGAATGAACAGTTATGCCTCTCAGTTCACATACGCAAACCGAAAACCCTTTAAGTTTACATCCGTTAAGACTTAAAACTTAGACGTGTTTAATAAAAATCCCAAACCATTTCGCCTATCTTCTGGCTCTAATCTCTATTCTCGCTCCTCGCTTTTCACTGATCTTCCAGCCTTTCCATCTTTCTCTTTCCCTTCTCATTTCTCCTCTATTTCCTTTCCTCCCACATTTTCAGCCCTTTCCCTGTCTCTGTCTTCACTTTTACTCTCTCCTCCTAACTCCTCTCTCCTCTTATTCTCAGTTTTCTACTTTCTCTCTGGTCCTATGACATCGCCATCCTTGCCAACCTCTATGGCTCTCTCATCTTTTACTCTTTTCTTCAATTCCAATTCCCCCTCCCTCACAGCATGCTATATTTTCTTCGTTATATTTCTTTCATTATTTTTTCCCTAATTTTTAGCTATCTGTATTCTACATAAGCTGAGACCTACAAGAAATCAGCGTAAAAATTACAATTTTCATGATCAGCAAAATTCTAGAACTCCACCTTAGAATTAGCTTCTGAATAAAATATCTCCCTTTGTTGAGAATGGAAGAATCAAGATCAGGAGATTTTGATGGTGATCATGATTGTTGTTGATGATGATATGTGAATGATTTTTGCAATTTTGAGAGCCATCACAACCGTATATATTGTAGATCTGCATTTATCATTAGTATTTGAGCTTTGGTGTGAAGTTAGGTTGCATACTCGACAAGTTTGTACCCAATTAGATTCACCGGTGCTAATTGAGTTTCTGGTGGAACGATATGAGCCATCCTCAAGAGCAGATTAGGAACAAATAGGGAGACGCTAGGTAGGGTTAATTTAATAACGGTGGATATTTTTGTAATTGCACATATATGACTAATCTAAACTTTACCATGGTTTAGACTTTTGAAAAGTTAGACTAACAGAAGGACTGATATCAACATATTAACATGATTTGGGGGACTAATATCAAAATATCAAGATTTGAGGGACTAATAGCCAAATACTGTAAATCTAAGGGACCATATCCAAAACCCCTAAAATATATTATATGGTAAAATAATTTATTCTTAATAAAATAATATTTTTGTAACAAATGTTAATGTAAGTATAATAGATTCCTAATATAATGTAATAATAATATAATTCATAATATAATGACATTTATTTATATAATAAATTATTAGTATATTATTAAAGTATTACTAATAAAATCTAATATATTAAGAACTATAACATGTTATATAATGTTAAAGTATTAATAATATATTACTTTATTCAAATATACTAGTAATAATACAATATAATACTATTATTAATATTATATTATATTAATAATAGTTTAATACTATAATAATAAATAAAATAATATTATATTAACATTATATATGTATTTAATATTTTAATAATATTATATAATATATAACAGTGACAAATTGATGACCACACTGCCCTTTATTTTTGCACTTTGTGTAGCCCAGAATCTCCCGCACCATGCTAGAGGTTTTAATTTATCAGAACTCCAAATTGGTATCCCAAATTAATTAAATATATTATTATTTGAATATCATTTGTTATAATTATACTACAATATAATATGTAAAGTACAATATAATCTTATAAAATATTATACTATAATATGGTGTATTATTAATAATAATACAATAATGCAAAATAAATTTATAACATTTTAATTATAATATAATGTATTATAATTAAAAATTAATATAATAAAATATTTAATACTAATGTAATAACCAGTCAAGCTAATATAGACCAAAACACTCACCATGGTGGTTTTTTTTAAAGAAAAACACAATAAAAAAACACCATGATAATTAAAATGAAGCCTTAATTAGCTCCATTAAGTGGTAGAATACTAAAGCGTCTAATTTGATATAATTTACTAAAGCGTCTAATTTGAAATAATTTACAATTTTTGAGAGACTTTTTTACATGATTTGAGAGACTTAATAGCAGTTTTAAATGATTTGAGGAATAGTTTCAAAATAACAAAGACTTAAGGAACTTAATTAGCTCCATTAAATGGCAAATGAATTTCTTTTAACATTTTGGATATCCGTTTGCATGCAAGTAACTATGAAAGTAAAATACAAGAAAGTTGCCACATATGATAAAAAATAATTTTGGCTTCTCCTAAAAGAATGGTGAAGTCACAAAAAGTGACTAAAAGTTAGTCCATTTAAATTAAATAATTTTAACTCTATTTAATAACTAATTTTATTTTTGTCACATTATCTTCATATTGCACTTTCAACAATAATTTTATTTTTTAATCGAATACTGTATTTTATAAGCTTATTAACGTGAACGTAAAAATCATTTGTACCAAAAAAAAATACTTACATATTTTCAATTCACTTTATAACTGTTATCCCATAATGGAGGATGGAGTTGATCATTCAACATCACCTTGTGATGGACTGGCAGCAGCATCTCACCCATGAATTTTTGACTCGCGTGGCCGTCAAATTTTGGTAAATTGAGGTCTCATCTGCCCACTGTATTCTATTTTGATTGGAATTTTTGGAGCAGATAGGCTTCCCTAATTCATGGAAATTAATTATGGTGAGATTTGACTCGCAAGTCAAGATCTCAGTAGCTTAGATCAGACTACGTGTTGCCTAAATATGTGGCGGTCTCCAGTCCAGCTGAACTGCTTACGTTTTGAAGACCTCAACTGAGCACCTAGCTAGTGTAATAACCCTAAAGCAAATTCTCTACTGATTCAATCCTAGGATTTCTAGGATCAGAAATTGAAAATTCTAGCCACTGTTTGATCTGGGGAGTAGATGGTAGGGTTGGACGCGGGCTAGTTCAACCCATGGGCAGCCCGCTATGAGTCCCGATCTAGTATATGATAAACGTGGGTCACAGGGCGGGCCGGGTCTATTTTCGTCGAATCATTGTATAACTCATTACAACTTCAGTCATTACAAAAAGTTCAAAAAGATCGGTTTTTTTATAAGACCTTTATACAATAAAAATAAAAGATACAATTCTCGTTCAAACAAAACGCAGAGGACGTTTATCACCCGCTGCTTTGCGTGGGATCTATACCTGTGCCGGGGTTTATCCGTGAATGACCGTCGATCAGATCCAATTGTTAAAAATTCGGCAGAGCTCCGCCTTCGCCGAGGAAGTATTTGATTTGAAGCGCTGAGATCGACCAAGCAAAATCAGTAGCTCTTCTCGAGATTAAGACCAAGCTTGATCTCAAGGAAATAGGGGAAACGGGCGTCGGATCTCTCGAACTCTCCTTCTTTATGCCGAAGAACTTACCAAGATCTGTCAGCCCTTGCTAAAATTCGTGCTCCTTTGACTCCTCAATCCGGCAGCACCTCCTCCTCTTGATAATTAATCCCCCCGGTGAAATGAGCCCCTAGGCCTGTATTTATAGGCTTCGGTTAGGGTTTTTTGGATAAGAATGAATGATTCCTCCATATATTCAGTTAATAACTGATTAACAACGTTTGGGGATGATATCAGATCAGTTTGGATGCTCAGGAACGAACAAATCCCGAGAAAAACCATTAAAAACTGAACAGGGGTCGAAACAGCGCGCGGGGGCGGATCTGACCCGCGCTTGCTCAGGTCGGACGGATCCAACCCGCGTCGGCGCGGGTCGGACGGATCTGACCCGCGTCGGCACTGGTCAGTTGTGTCCGACCCACGCCGGCGCGGGTCGGATCATTCCCACCCGCGCGGGCGCGGGTCGGATCATTCCCACCCGTGCAGGCGCGGGTCGGTTTGGTCCGTACCGGGCAGCGCGCTGGGATTTGTGGCTTCGCTGATTTCTTGTGCTTTTCGGCTCTTTCGGGACTTGTATTTTTCACCGTTTTTCGTATTTGATCATCTTGTTGATTTGTACGCTCCGCGCGAGTTGACCGATGTGTGTGAGTTGACCGACGTGTGCGATTTGACCGACGCGCACGAGTTGATCGTTGGGCGCACGTTTGATTGATGCGCACGAGCTGATTGACGCGTGCGAGCGGATAGACTTGACACATGTGAGCTGATTGACGCGTGCGAGCTGAATGATGCGTGCATGCTAACTGACTGTTGGGCGTGTTTGGACGCTTTGAGTTGATTGACGCGTACGGGCCACTTGGCATTTACCGTTGTGGTGGTTCATTGTCGTCTCATCAACGGTTCACCGATTTGCTTCATGCGCTTGTCGGTGTCGGATAATCCTCTTCGACTCGGATAATGACGTTCATCGCCTTCTCTTTGTCTTGAGTTGTATTCAAGGACCTATAGGCAATTTTTAACGCCTATAGATACCCCCTCCAAAGAATTTCAGACTCGTTCTTTTATAGGGGAGTCTGGAATGCTTTGGATAAGATAGGTCCTTTCCTCAATCTCGTAGAAATACCTATGCACTGCTTCAATTCTTGACTCCTTCAGCCTTCAGTCTATTTAGTGTTTTGTCGAATAAATGAAGTTCTTCCGGTGCTGCGTTTATTGTCTGACTGTTGTTAAAATCTTGGATTGAAGTTGATGTGTAAGTTTCTGAATTTAGCTCTTACCGTTAAGTTGACTTTGAACTGATCATCTTTGTCAGAAATTCATATCTGAATGTAATTGAACTCCCTGGAATCATCCTTTGCCTTATTTTGGTGAAATTGTCGATGTGTCGACCAGCATCGACCTTCACTGTAACGCGTTGTCTAGCGTTAACTTTAGTTGTAACGTGTTGACCAGCGTTAACACAGTTTATACTCATACGTTTGCTGAAGTCTACACAGTTTAAGCTTTTAAGGCGTTGGAGCGTGGCGGTCCCAAATGTTGGGCTGTAGGACCAACTATTAAAACTGATTTATCTGCATGTATGGATCTTATCCCGAAGTTATTGGATGCTCAAGTCATGAGACCAACTAATGAAGCTGATGCGTCAATGACTCACATTTATAGAATTTTTGGCAAATTCTCAGCCATCAACGGGTTTGATAAGCCTTTACCGACTACCATTTGAGTCGGGCTAGCATGCGGATTGTTTAAGTCCGTCCCGCATGTGACGTTATGCTAAAAGAGTTAACTCTTTTAGTGCTACGATATTGAATATGTAGACTTCGTCTTTCTCATGTGAAAAGACTAAACGGCGACGCGTATTAGGCGTAGACTTTAAGGTTTTTGGCAAACCCTCAGTCTTCAATGGATTTGACTTGCTTTTACCGATTACCATTTGAATCGGGCTTGCATGCGGATTGTTTAAGTCCGTTCCGCATGTGACATTATGCTAAGAGAGTTAACTCTCTTAGTGCTACGATATTGAATACGTAGACTTCGTCTTTCTTACGGGAATAGACTACCCAGCAACGCGTGTTAGGCGCTGACTTATCCGTACTTAGGCTTCGGGATAAAATTCCTTGTACGTGTGAAGCACAGATTTTGGCATTATGAATAACAACATGCCACAATGTCAAATATGTGGGCTTTTATTATTTTTACGGTTAAGAACTAACCGGCAACGCGTGTTAGGCATTGACTTATCCTTGCTCCGGATTCGGGATAAAATTCCCCGTACGTGTGAAGCACGGATTTTAGCGTTATGAATAACAACCTGTCATAATGTCGAATATGTGGGTGTTTGTTCTTTTTACGGTTAAACACTAACCGACAACGCGTGTTAGACGTTGACTTATTCCTACTTAGGCTTCGGGATAAAATTCCCGTACATGTGAAGCACATATTTTGGCGTTATGAATAATAACCTGCCACAATGTCGAATATGTGGGCATTTGTTCTTTTTTTGGTTAAGAACTAACCGGCAACACGTGTTAGGCATTGACTTATCCCTTCTCAGAATTCGGGATAAAATTCCCCGTGCGTGTGAAGCACGGATTTTGGTGTTATAAATAATAACCTGTCATAATGTCGAATATGTGGGTGTTTGTTCATTTTACGGTTAAGAACTAACCGGCAACGCGTGTTAGGCATTGACTTATCCCTGCTCAGGATTCGGGATAAAATTCCCCACATAAAAGGCATGGATTTTTGTTGCTACGATGCTGAATACGTAGACTCGTTTTGTACGGGAACGAACCACCCAGCAACGCGGGTTAAGTGCTGACTTATCCCTACTTAGGCTTCGGGATAAAATGCCGCAGATTGAATTCTGGTGTCTTTTTCAATCGGTGAAAGACTAAACCGACAACGCGTATTAGGCGTTGACTTATCCCTACTCAGGATTTGGGATAAAATTCTCTGTGCCTGTGTGGTACGGATTTTAGGAGTTGAAAAAGTGGTATCTTCTCTTGGGGCAAAGACGAACCCGATGCGGGAGAGGAAGAATTTTATATTCTATCTCCCAAAGCTGAAGAGGAAGAATTTTATATTCTATCTCCAGCTGCAAAAGGAAACTCCAAGTAGGATCTCTACTTTAAGAATCTGGGAAGGCAAAGCTAAGAGTGGGATCTCCACTCCGAGAATCAAAAAGATTCGGATAACCCTAACTGTTGGAAGGTTTGATTATTGAACTAAAGGTGGGTTTCTCGTTTATCGAGAATGAATTGTGTTTTTGGTCCTAACTGTAGGAAGGTTTGACCAAGCGGGAGTTAGAGGTGATCCTAACTATAAGAAGGTTTGATCACTCAATTTGAAAGTGAGTCTCTCATTCATGGAAGGAATCGAGAGGAGATTTTGGTTGTGGTCCTAACTGTAGAACGGTTTAACCGAATGAAAGTGGGAGTGTGAGATGACCCTAACTTTTATAGGTTTGATCACTCGATTTGTGGACCTCTCGTTCATTGAAAGAATCGGGAGGGGCTTTTGACTGTGGTCCTAACTGTAGGAAGGTTTTACCAAGTGGGAGGTTAGAGACGATCCTAACTATAGGAAGTTTGATCGCTCGATTTGTGGACCTCTCGTTCATTGGAGGAATCGAGAGGGGGATTTTGATTGTGGTCCTAACAGTAAGAAGGTTTGGCCAGGTAAACAGTAGGAGTGGGAGTTCAAATCACAGTGGGAGTGTTGACTTGTACCGATTACTCAATAGGGATTCTTGGTGTTGAGTGATAAGAACTTAACACGAAGAGGTTTGATAATTGTCAAGGATCAGGATAATAAAATTCCAAGTACTATGTCCAAATTTAATAATGGAAATGTTGATTGCACAAACACATAGAAGTTTGAGTGGATTCAACCGAAAGGAATTTTGATGGTCCCACCGTCAATTAGTCTGATCGGCGGGGGATTTTGTGGTGGAAGACTGTGAGTCGTCAAACACCAATGAGAGTTTTGTGAGGGAAGATTGATCCCACAAAGTGATCGAATCTCATCTCAGCAATAGAGTGTTCAGAAATCACAGCGGGGGTTTAGTGTTTATCACTTTGTTCGTAATGATCGGGTTATCCCTAAGAAAATTACATGTAACATTCTTCCGGGAACTTTTCGTTACATGAATCATCCACCCCCAGCTTCCTTCGCAAAACTAGGTCTAACATTATACTGAGTTACATGACCGGGTTATCCTTAAGATTATTACATATAAAAATTTTCTAGGAACTTCCCGTCAACGGTAGGAAACAATTTAAACTCATATACCTATTGGAGTATTAAGAAGCAGTTTATACTCGTATACTTGTCGGAGTGTCGCCATTCTCATTTGGTTTATCTTAGCGTTATGACGCCGGCTTTAACCAAGGTTTGGATGCTATTCTTGAGAGCAAAGCAATCCTTAGTGGGATGAAGGACCCTCCTATGGTACGCACAGTATTTTGGATCCGCCGTGTTGTCAGCTTCCTCCTGATTTGTGATAGGTGGTAACTTGATCTTGTTATTTTCAAGGAGGGATTCGAAGATGGATGGAACGTCTTCGTCCTTGAAGGAGTACTCTTTTTGGAGTCTTGAACCCGAAGTCTTTTGCTATCTTTGAGGTTACTGTTACGACGTCTGATTAGCATCAACAACTGCTGCAGGTATAGGTGTTTTCCCTTTACCACGGAAGGTGAAATTTGATTTTGGAGAGTTAGCCGTTAGTTGGCTTCTTTTGGCTTTCTTCCTTCTGAGGAAGCGTTTGGCCTGCTCTCTACGCACCTTCAACTCTTTCCAGTTATTGGACGGTACTACTCCCATAACTTACAACACGTCCAAAGAGAGGTTGTTGTGATAGGTTTGGAGGATGAAGTCCTCTGTGATCGGATCTCGGTAGTTCATCGCCTTATTCCGGAAGCGCTTGACGAAGTCGTCGACCATCTCGTCGTCTTCTTGCTTCTCATCGAAGAGTGTCTTAATTGACACCTCAGCGTCATCATCAAAGAACTGAGTGAGGAATAGGCTCTCTAGGTCTTCCCAGTTATTAATACTTCCGGACTTAAGACGGCGGTACCAATCGAAGGCGGGCCCGCGAAGGGAGCCAACAAATGACCGAACCCTTAAGGCTTCATTACCGGAGATCATACCCAAGTGGGACTTGAAATAGATCAGATGCTGAGTGGGCGAGCCCTTCCCGTCGAATGGCGTAAAGTTGATCAGGTTGAACTTCGCCGGATACGGGATCGAATCCCACTCTCTCGAGTAAGGACACGGAATACTGGCCCTCTTTACCTCTCGAGTAGACATTAGAGCGTTAATTTTGCTCTCGAGGTCTTTTATTTTCTCATCCTCGTCTATATCATGTTTCAAACGATTTCCAAGAGGAACAATGTGGTCACCCCCAGTATTATTATCTTTGGCGGGACCACCCCCAACGTTGTTATCTGTAGGGGGCATTTGAACCACCCCCGGTATTTTAGTCAACAGGAGGGTTATCAGCATTGAGGCGTTCATCCATATCTGAATCGCTACCTGCTTGGTTAGCAGTATTACGACGGCCGGATTCGCTAATTTGATTGGACAAAACTCGAATTTGTTGGTCATTCTCTTCCTTCATCCGTTGCATATCCATTTCCATTTCAATCTTGAATGCCTCTTTTTGATTGGCCAAGGCATCCTCAACCATTTTGGCTACTTCCTCAGTGTTAATCGTAAACACTTCCCGGGATTCGCCTGGGATGGATACCGTTTTATCAGAAGCGACTGCAGAGTTGGCATCTGATGCTTCATCATCCGAGGATAATCCCCTCTGCATTCGCTGATAATCTCTTTGTCTAATGGTTCCCGATCGCAACCAGGTTGGACGATGAGATATGAGTGGATCAGAACTAGAAGGTCGAGTCGACTTTCCCCTCCCAGCCATATTAACTATGATTGCGGATTGTTCAGATCCGACCGCTTGCTGCTGGAGTCGAGACATTAGTCGAGCTATTCTCGAATTAACTCTTCTTTCTAGAGAAAAATCGGGGCTAGAACCACTTGAAACAATCGGTGACTTTTCCTTATTGACCATATTGATGGTAACTTCTGGGAATTCGTCATCTCGAATAGCCGGTCATTTCTTACAGAAACGTTTTGGTTTGGACTTGGTCGTTTCGTTGGAGATCCGATTGAATACCGAGACCCTCTGTGGAGCGGTCTTAGGGTAGCTACACACTGATAAGACTACCCTAATAATCTTAGCGCACGGGCAGTGAGACTCCGATTCTCGGGTATTTCTCTTCAGAGACTTGTTCGTACCCCCAGCTTGATAGTACAACTCATCGGTCTGATGACCAGAGCAACCTAACGTGTGTTAGCACGACTCCTCAAGTATAACGCGTTTGTTTGTCTGACGTGTTTTCTTCTGAGTATGCAACTCCTTATTGTTGTCTGCAAGAGTCACACATTTGGACTCACACTTTTCTGAGGGTGAAACTAGAGTTTTTCTTTAATGAGAAGGCTCAAAATTATTACGAGTACGTGTGCGACCCCCAGCTCGACGAGTTGCTCGGGGTTCAATCATCGGACCCAAGCATTCTTCGATCAGAACTTTACCCCGATCCTCATGCAAAGGACCCAGGCAATCGATCATCCTCACTTTGAATCAGGACAAATCCACGCTGTCGTGGGGTTCCACCAGAGGTGCGAAACTCAAAGGGGTTGACGAAACCGGTGCAGAACGTCTTCTGTCTTGACCCTGGCGCGGGTCAGACTTGGGCGATCCGCGAGTTGGAGGGTCGGATTTGGGTGACCCACAAAGTGGAGGGTCGGATTTAAGTGACCCACAAAGTGGAGGGTCGGATCCAAGTGACCCGTGATTTGGAGGGTCGGATCCAAGTGACCCGCGATTTGGAGGGTCGGATCCAAGTAACCCGCGAAGTGGAGGGTCGGATCCATGTGACCCACGATTTGGAGGGTCGGATTCAAGTGACCCATGATTTGGAGGGTCGGATCCAAGTGACCCGCGAAGTAGAGGGTCGGATCCAAGTGACCCCCGAAGTGGAGGGTCAGATCCAAGTGACCTGTGATTTGGAGGGTCGGATCCAAGTGACCCGTGATTTGGAGGGTTGGATTTGAGTGACCTGCTTTTCTCGATCTTTTCGGCCGCCGTCTTGGACTTTAGCCTCTAAACTTGGTGTGGTTTTTATGGCTTCTTTTTCACTTCTTCCCTCTGTAACCTTTTGGCCTTTTGCACAAGAATTCACGCGTGCGCAAGCAGTGCGCAGCGCTTTTTGATCTACTCTTCAAGAGTTGAACGAGTCTTTTTGACTTGTACCCATTCACTTGTTAGTGATTTGGAGGAGGGGGCATTTGTCCGCTGTTAGGGTGCTTGGCGTTGCCTAATTTTTAGATCAGCTTTTAACGGATCCCGTCAATTGACTCCAAAGCCCTAACGAGTTGGCACGCAATGCGTTGGCGCTGCCTTTGGCGAGCTCTCTTTGATAAAATGGGTGCGCCTTCTGTACTCAACTCCTTGATTGAGGAGGAGTTCAGATCTATAGATCCGGACTCGTTAGAGGCCGGAAGCGCGTTGCAAGGTTCAGCTACCGTAGTAACGGGGGCGTTGATCTTCCTGCGCTTGCGAGAAACGGAGGATCTGGAGGAGGAGGACGAGTGGTATTCTTCGTAGTTCTGCTAGTCGAACTCATATTCGACCACCTCTTCAACCAAGATCTTAATCATCGGTTGCGACACGACAGCCTTGGCAACGAGACCGTTAGCTCCCACTGTGGTCGCCAGTTACTTTTCATCGAAAATTATTTTCTTCATTGTATAACTCATTACAACTTCAGTCGTTACAATAAGTTCAAAAAGATCGGTCTTTTATAAGACCTTTACACAATGAAAATAAAAGATACAATTCTTGTTCAAACAAAATGCAGAGGACGTTTATCACCCGCTGCTTTGCGTGGGATCTTTGCCTGTGCCGGGGTTTATCCGTGGATGACCATCGATCATATCCGGTTGTTGAAAATTCGGCAGAGCTCTGCCTTCGCCGAGGAAGTATTTAATTTGAAGCGCTGGGATCGACCAAGCGAAATCAGTATCTCTTCTTGAGATCAAGACCAAGCCTGATCTCAAGGAAATAGGGGAAACGGGCGTCGGATCTCTCGAACTCTCATTCTTTATGCCGAAGAACTCGCCAAGATCTGTCAGCCCTCGTTGAAATTCGTGCTCCTTTGACTCCTCAATCCGACAGCACCTCCTACTCTTGATAATTAATCCCCCCGGTGAAATGAGCCCCTAAGCCTGTATTTATAGGCTTCGGTTGGAGGGTTTGTTGGATAAGAATGAATGATTCCTCCATATATTTAGTTAATAACTGATTAACAATGTTTGGGGATGATATCAGATCAGTTTGGATGCTCAGGAACGAACAAATCCCGAGAAAAACCATCAAAAACCGAACAGGGGTCGAAACAGCTCGCGAGGGCGGATCTGACCCGCGCTTGCACAGGTCGGATTCTTCCGACCCGCGCTTGTGCGGGTCGGATCATTCTGACCCGCGCAGGCGCGGGTCGTTTGGTCCGTCCCGTGTGCCGCGCTGGGATTTCTGGCTTCTCTGATTTCTTGTGCTTTCCGGCTCTCCGGGACTTGTATTTTTCACCGTTTTGCGTATTTGATCATCTTGTTGATTCGTACGCTCCGCGCGAGTTGACCGACGTGCGCGATTTGACCGACGCGCTTGAGTTGATTGTTGGGAACGCGTTTGATTGATGCGCGCGAGCTGATTGACGCATGCGAGCGGATTGACTTGACGCACGTGAGCTGATTGACGCGTGCGAGCTGAATGATGCGTGCGTGCTAACTGACTGTTGGGCGTGTTTGGACGCTTTGAGTTGATTGACGCGTACGGGCCACTTGGCGTTTACCGTTGTGGTGGTTCGTTGTCATGTCATCAACGGTTCGCCGATTCGCTTCATGCGCTTGTCGGTGTCGGATAATCCTCTTCGACTTGGATAATGACGTTCATCGCCTTCTCTTTGTCTTGAGCTGTATTCGGGGACCTATAGGTAATTTTTGACCCCTACAGGGTCCACTTCAAGACCCAAGACTAGAAAAATAATCTCGGTCCATCTTAACCCGGTCCACCATCTACTCGGCTCGACTCGGCCCGACCAGTCCCGAAATTTTAATTATTAGTTTTTAGTTTTTAGTTAACATATTTGCCTTTTGTATTTATAATTCAAATTTAAACTAAAGAAAAGTTATTACTTCCTGTAGACGTAGGTCTTTTTTCTAAGTTCGAACCACGTATATATTTGCATATTTGCGTTTGTGATGTTTTCGTGTGTGATGTTTGTTTTTATACAATGTGTTTGTATATATCATTTTAAATGAAGAGTGAAATAGAAAAAAAATAATTTGAATATAATTTAATCGATACTAATACAAAATTAATATAGTTTATAAATTAAAAATAAAAAATTAGAAAAAGTTAAAAAATCCATGGGTCGACCCAAGACCCGTGGGTCGTGGGCCGGGCCCGTCCTGGCCTGCCCCTAGGAAGGTCGAGGGTCGGGCCAGGTTCAATCCTAGACCCGAGATCAGAAAAATAGGACTGGTCAACTCTAACCCCGGCGGGTCCCGTTCGGACCTGACCTGGACGTGAACACGGAGGACCGGGTCATGGGCCTAAACCGGCCCGGCCCACACCCACCCCTACTAGATGATAACTTGGTATTGTGATGCTGTTGCCAACATAATAAAATAATTTTTGAACCAATAATTTTCAAGAATCTGTCCTTTCCTCTTTCCTTGTTTAACTTTATTACGAATATTTAGCAAGTAGATAAAGGTGTCGTCAAGAGAAAAACCCAACTTGAGGATTGAAAGTTAATATTAGGGGCTGAAAGTTTTGCCCACAATTCGGGGACATCATGGACTCAAAACATGTACCAATACTTACTGGATTTCAATACGGGTAGTAGCTAGAGATCTCAAAACAATTTATCACGTATTTGGGCGAAAACTTTTTCCTTTGTGAAAATACGAGAGTGAAAATAACTCACCTTACTCAGGAAAGGTATATTATGATTTGTGAGGTGAACTTTGGTCTCTGATTCTTGGCTTATTTCACTTTAGTGTCCTAAAATTTACCCATTATGCTTCACTTTGATATCTCAAACTAATTTTTAACACTTTGATATCCTAGAATTTCAATTTCATTTCACTTTATTTTCTAACCCAAACGTCATTAGATTTTCTATTAAATTTATATTTCATTTAGTCAACTTTTAACCCATTGAAGGGATCCAAACATGCAAATGTTTCCAGTTGTAATTGACGTGATATCACGTGCTAAGCATGTATATGAATTTAACCAAAAAGAAATCTATTGAATCTAATTGATCGGGTATTACTTTGAAAATTAGACTGAAACCTTGAGGTGTTAAAATGTTATAATTGCATTGGGATATGAAAATAATAAAATATAATTTTGGGTATCAAAATTGACGGGGCATAGATGTATACCTCTAGAGTTGCAAGTGCACAACCATCAAGTTATAGTATAAAAAATTATCGATCCCATGAGAAAGGTGTTTATAGGAGGAAATCAAGATCTGTTTTTATGTTGTGTGTGACAATTAGGAGTGATGAATGTGATTGTGGAGAGATAGAGAGAGTGAGAGAGTGATGAATGTAAATAAAAACAAAACAAGATTGAGAGTGGAGAGTTAAAGAGGAGATGTGATAAAGTGTAAATGTTAAGCAAAACTAACGAAAGAGAGGAAAGAAAGATGAAGGAAATAAAATCAAGAAACAAATGAGAGGAAAATCAAGAATAAAGAGGAAAATAAAAAAAGTAAAAGATGGAGGATTCAATTAGACATATGAGAAATCTAGAATTGAACCCACTAGCTAGTTTCATGAAATTTCTAGGGTTTCCACAAGTATTAGTTTCACATCTTTAAAAAAGGACAAATCCCTAGAGAGTTCTAGCCTCAAGGCGAATCAAAGAAAGGGAAAATATATTGTAGGTTGTCTAAAAAATTACTGCAGATAACTAATCCCCACAAAGCACTGATGATGAAAGTTACAATCTGATAACTTCCACATCAATTTACTAGAGTTACAATTTGACAACTCTCACAACAACCGACGAAAGTTACAATATGATGAGTTTCACGACAATCGATGGAAGTTACCATTTGACGACTTTCACGATAACATATAAGAGTTACAAATTGACGACTCCACCTTATTAAAGAGGCAAAATGCAAGGATTACAAGATGATAATATTTGTAGGGCACAAAGAAGAGATTACAAACTGATGGTCTTCTCAAACCAAAACGTACGACTCATTCCCGCGTTTCAATTTCAAAACGCGGAGCTCACTCACGCGTTTCAAGTGCTAAATGCGGAGCTCATTCACGCGTTTCAAGTGTTAAACGTGAGGCTCACACCCAAATGCGAACCTCACGTTGGATTTACTTGAACGGTTTCAAAAAAGTTTTAAGGGGTCACTTTCACCCCTAAAAGCCTATAAATAGCTTGAAAACTCAGCTGAATAGAGGATATTTTTCAAGGAGAGGACTTGGGGAGAGAAATGTTTTTTGGAGAGATCTTTTTAGGAAGAAGAGCTTTTGGAGAAGAAGAAAGCTCTTTAGAGATATTTTGGCTTTTTTGTGAAGGCTTTTGTAGCATTAGTGGCACTCTTGGCTTGGTCATTGAACACATCCTTTGAGAGGGTTTTCTTCGCCAAAAAAGGATCCACCTCCTTCCCGAAATCATCTCTTTTATAGAGTTCTTAACTCTCTTAAAGATTACAACTTGCTCGACAAGTTCTTTTCAAACTCACTTAGAGTTCTACACTTGCCTGACAAGTTCCTCCAAACTCATCTAGAGTTCCAAACTCTCATGAAGAAAGGCATTCAAATCGTCAAAGGGATATAAGATTCAAACTCCCACCGATACCAAGAAGAACCCAGTTTTAAACAAATGGAGAGTTTCACCCTTATCTTTTTTATAAATCGGTAAACCGATAAAGAAGAATTGTAATCTCGTTTTTTAAGTCAGTTAGAGAGGGGTTACAAAGAGAGATTGTATTTATTCTTTTCCTAAGTCAGTTAGAGAGATTAATACAAGTTTATTTTCTCTCATTTCTTCGTTAGATTTTCCCCGATGAAACAAAAGATGGCGACTCCACTAGGGACTTGCTTCTTCACCAATGAAGAGGTGGTGGCGTAATCCGACACCGAATTCGTGGGAGCTACTGTTGAAACTCTAATCGTGGAGTTCGACCAAGCTAAGTACGAGGAGTTGCTCTCCTTCAGATCCCTTAGCCCCAAGACTATGCGCAAGGTCCACAAAGTCTTTAAGGAGACTAAAGTTCCACCCATGGCCGTGAAAGACCCTAAAGGGGTGTGAATAGGGTCAATGCTAATCTAATTCCGATTTTATACCAATTAAATAATTTCTTGATTAATTAATTCTTGCAAAAGATATATGAGTGAGTTATGAGTAAGAATGTAAATTATAAGCACAAAATAAATATACACAAAGCAACTCAAATACAAGATATGATCACGGAGTTCGGTCAACCCTTGACCTACATCTCCGCTCCTCACCTCGAAGAGATCTCCATTATCACACCGATTTTCAATTCTAATCGAAAACGTTTACAACTCCACATAATTTTAGTTTTTAAGCTCATCGAAAACTTTACAAGACACTTACAATGTACGTACACAAACTACAACCTCAAGTGTTGGTCCTCACATATCGCCTCCCTCAAGTGCTTGGTTTTACTACCTCTTACTAGGCTTTACTACCGACACCACTCCTTTTGGTATCGACTACGTCCTCATCACACACTCCTCTCGGTGTAAATGTGTTTTACAATGTGATACTCACAAATGAAACTCAAATACAATAAATTGTTCTCTAAAAATGAATGTGAACACAATAAAGCTCTGTCACGCCTCACTTCCCAAAATACTTAGGAATCGAAACGTGAACAAGCCCGCGAAATATTAGATTGAGAAGAAATATACACTAATTTTTTTCTTTCTTTTTTTGCACAATCTAATACACTAAGTATCAAACTCAAGAATATCGATCACAGGTTCCTGATCACAATTGCAAGAATATAATAACAACCCAAAATTAGAAATAGACATATCATCCAAAGTAGATCATCCTAGACATAAAAATATGGGTTAAACATTCCCTTATTACAAAAACGGTCTAACT
This sequence comes from Asparagus kiusianus, assembly GCA_022839385.1. Classification (NCBI taxonomy): domain Eukaryota; kingdom Viridiplantae; phylum Streptophyta; class Magnoliopsida; order Asparagales; family Asparagaceae; genus Asparagus; species Asparagus kiusianus. The sequence continues at coordinate 200,945 of BQKN01000566.1, forward strand.
AAGAATAAAAATACATAGTTCATAATAAAAGAAAGTACTACTAAAAATACGAAAATCCATTATCAAACTAAGGAAAAATATGATAAAGAGTTCTAATGTCCCACAACTACTATGGAAGAAAACCACTACGCCTCAGCTTGTTCTTCTACTCCGTCTGTCAGGCACTCCTGCTAAGAATCCTCTGGCTCTTGTACAATTCTGAACTAAGGTTGTCCGTCTCCTAAATCTGACGTACACCAGAGAAAAAGGTGTACGTCAGTGTGCATGGCATACGACAAGATTCCACAAGGGAGAAAGAAACGATCGAACGACCAAGGCAAAAACAGATATAGTAATAACAGAAGCTTGCTACTGGAATACTAATAATCTAAATACAATCTATCACTAGAATATAATAAACAGAAGAAACAAAAATCAATCAAGTAACAAGTCGATCATGCAACTAGCCATTAGAATAATCATCCAAGTAACAATGTCATACAACTAGATAGAATTAATACTTAAAAATCTACAATAAGAGACGTAGTACGTCGAGTGAAATAATCCAAACAAGAAAACTCTCATGTATATACCATATATCTCGAATTGTAGATAATTAAATATTAACCCCAATTTATGTATGAAAAGAAATACAACTGGTATACATCTTATAAAAAATCATACCTGGCCAAGAAACGAGGTCATGTAACTAGCCATCCTATAACAGGTCACTGGTTCACATCTCACACAGAATCAACGCTCATATTATCGGATAACTGACTGTTCACAAATCCCCTATGTGCATCCAATAGCGCTACACAAACTCAGTCAGAGGACTCTACACAATCCATTTTAGCCTGGTCCGGACTCAAGCTAAACTCGGGTTAATATCAAATTCATGGTCCAAAGTAGCAACACCGATCTACTTTGACCCAACAAACCAACCCCAGTGGCGACGCCGATCTGCTGGTGTGAGCCTGGAAGATATATTAACAGCCTTATCCGATTACATGAACAAAAACATTCCCACCCTAACTCTTCTCATTTTCTAAGTCAACAATCAAAGTCCACAATATCTCTGGTTCACCACCTAAATCAGTCAACACACTCACACATGTCACTAGGTCTGTTCATGACGCAGAGACCACTAAGTCATGAATTACTAAGGGTTCTTAATCACAACCAGACTCCTCCTGATCAGCAGCCAGCTCAGTCCGAGCCCCAGCAGGTTCCACCCGAGCCGCAGCAGGCTCCTCAGTATCTAGTGGACCTCATGGCCCCTCTTATTGCTCGGATGACAGCTATCGAGGAGATGGTGACGACTCACATTACACCACCACCACCACCACCAGTAGCTCAGCAGCAGGGGATACCTGCCATTCCTGTTGGAGAGAGACCCCCAGAGGTCACGCCTGCAGTTCTTCCTCCAGCAGCACCTGTTAGAGCCACGGAGCAGGAAGCTTGGCTCCGCATGGTAGAGAGATATCAGAAGATGAGGGCACCAGAGTTTCAGGGGTCACCAGACCCTCTTGCAGCCCACAAGTGGAAGGAGGATATGAGCAACATTCTCGATATTCTCAGTGTGGATTCAGTCCAGAAGCAGAGATTGGCATCTTTCAGCCTGAAGGGAGATGCCGGGAGATGGTATCGACTCTAGTTTACTCCAGAGCAGAGGATGACCCTCACATGGGAGGATTTCACCTACTTCTTTGATGGGCAGTATATCTCTTCCGCAGCACGGACTGGGAAGGAGCTCGAGTTATCCCGGTTGACTCAGGGAGACATGACCGTGGCAGATTTTTAGAGCAGATTCATGGAGCTATTGCATTTCACGGGCATGTGGCAGACCGGAGAGCGTCAGGCTCAGATGTTTTTGGCTGGGCTTCGTCCAAATCTCCGACGATACCTCGTGTCGAGAAGGTTTTATTCAGTTAGGGAGGTAGCTGAGGCTGCCACTTCCCAGGAGATCGAGACCTCTATGTTCCAGAAGGACAAGGAGGGGAAGGCCAAGACAGGGCAGAGTAGTGATAAGGGCAAGAACAAGAGAGGCTTTTCTGGAAACCAGCAGCAGCATCAGGGCCCTTATAAGAAGGGACCCCAGTAGGATCAGCGAGCGCATCAGCAGCGCAAGTTCCAGGGTTCTTGTTTCAACTGCCACAAATTCGGGCACAAGGCTTCAGAGTGTCGTAGTGCACCAGCAGGAGCTCAGCAGGGCAAGGGCCCGAACCAGCCGCAGCAGCGACAGTAGGGCAGAGGACAGGGTCAGCCGAACAGACTTGAGGCACCGCCAGCGACGCAGAGGGCAGAGGGGCAGGTTCGAGCTGTCCAGGAGGCTCCCCATGGGCAGATTGTTCCATACTCTCTAGCATTAGCAGTATAGCAGACTTCAGCTCCAGGCAGAGTTTATGCAGTGGTTCCCCGTGATCACGGTGCCAGCGGAGCAGTTGTGGAGGGTACGTTCCTTGTGAATTCCTTTCCCGCCCGTATTCTATTTGATTCGGGAGCTTCGCATTCTTTCATCTCGCATGCATTTATGGCTAGACTCCAGCTTGTAGCTCAGCCACTAGACACCCCTTTGTCAGTTTCCACCCCTTTAGGTGAGGTATCGCTTCTGGAGAGCGTGTGTAGGAGGTGTATCGTCAGTCTAGACGAGTCGGAGTTCATAGTTAATCTGATAGTATTGCATATGTCCGAGTTTGATGTTATTCTTGGTATGGATTGGTTGTCGTCCTACCATATTAGTATTGACTGCTTTGCGAAGACAGTCAAGTTGCGAGCGTCCGATGGGTCCGAGTTGATTGTAGCCACCTCTCAGGGCAACCGATTTGCGGAGTCGTTTCTGGCGTACATCGAGGAGGTGCTGCGACGGGATCAGGGAGCCGAGTTATTGGAGACTAGAGTTGTCTCAGATTTTCCGGATGTCTTTCAGGACATACCTAGGTTACCTCCTGTGAGAGAGGTTGAGTTTTGTATTGAGTTGCAGCCAGGCACAGCCCCTATATCCCGCGCACCCTATCGCATGGCACCAGCTGAGATGAGAGAGCTGCAGACCCAGTTGGACGAGTTGTTAGCTCAGGGTTTTATTCGCCGGAGTCATTCTCCGTGGGGCGCACCGGTCCTCTTCGTGAAGAAGAAGGACGGTAGTATGAGGTTATGCATAGATTATAGAGAGTTGAACAAGGTCACAATCCGGAATAGGTATCCACTACCTAGGATTGATGACTTGTTTGACCAGCTGCAGGGAGCGCAGTATTTCTCGAAGATTGATCTTCGTTCTGGCTATCATCAGTTGCGGGTTCGGGAGATGGATGTTCCCAAGACCGATTTTCTTACTCGATATGGATCCTTCGAGTTCTTGGTCATGCCATTCGGATTAACCAATGCACCCGCAGTATTCATGGATTTGATGAACCGGGTTTTCCGTCCCTTTTTAGATTAGTTTGTGATCGTCTTTATCGATGATATTCTTATCTACTCGAGATCGGAGGCAGAGCACGAGGAGCATCTACGGATAGCGTTGAGGACCCTCCAGGAGCATCAGCTGTATGCTAAGTTTAGCAAGTGCGAATTTTGGCTTTCAGAAGTCAGATTTCTTGGCCACGTCATCAGCAGAGAGGGCATAGCAGTGGACCCGGCTAAGGTCACGGCAGTTCTTGATTGGGAGCCACCGAAGACGGTGACAGAGATTTGCAGCTTTCTGGGTTTAGCTGGATATTACAGGAAGTTCATTCAGGACTTCTCGAAGATTTCGACGCCGATTACACACCTTACGAAGAAGGGTGTACAGTTCATATGGAGCACGGAGTGCCAGAAGGCCTTTGATATTTTGAAGGCTAAGTTGACTACAGCGCCGGTTCTGATTATTCCGAGCAGCGACAGGACATTCGTGGTGTATACAGATGCATCATTGGCAGGCTTGGGAGGCGTATTGATGCAGACTCAGAGGGTGGTAGCCTATATCTCACGGCAGTTGAGGGTGCATGAGCAGAACTATCCCACTCATGACTTGGAGTTAGCAGCAGTGGTGTTTGCACTGAAGTCATGGAGGCACTATTTGTATGGAGTGCAGTTCGAGCTATTCACAGACCATCAGAGTCTGAAGTATCTCTTTTCTCAGAAGGAACTCAATCAGAGGCAGAGGAGGTGGATTGAGTTTATCAAGGACTATGAATTCGCGATTCAGTATCATCCAGGGAAGGCGAATATCATAGCAGATGCTTTGAGTAGAAAGCGTCGGCATCGGATTGCGGCTTTGAGTTGTTCATTGCATAGAGATCTTATCACTCTTAGCCAGTTTGATTTTCGAATCGAGATTGGAGGAACCAGTGCGTTTTTGGGAGCTATGTCAGTGCAGCCATCTTGGAGTGACAGGGTTGTCAGAGCACAGTTGGAGGACTCTTGGATTCAAACCCGTAAGGGAGAGATTTCCAAAGAGCCTAAGGCTGATTGGACCGTTGGAGCAGATGGAGGCCTACGGATGAAGGGTAGGTTGGTCATGCCAGCTAGTTCAGAGCTGAAGAGGGAGTTGTTTGATGAGGCACATCGTACTCGGTACACAGTACATCCAGGGACTACCAAGATGTACAAGGACCTGAAGAGACGTTTCTGGTGGAGTGGTATGCGGAGAGAGATTGCAGATTTTGTGGCTAGATGTTTTACCTGTCAGCAGGTGAAGGCAGAGCACCAGAGACCTACAGGGACCCTTCAGCCTTTGCCTATTCCGGAGTGGAAGTGGGCAGATATTTCTATGGATTTTATCGTGGGGTTGCCGAAGTCGAAGAAGGGGAATGATTCAGTTTGGGTGATAGTGGACCGGTTGACGAAGTCAGCACATTTTATTCCAGTGAGGACCACCTATACAGCCGAGACCTATGCGAGGATCTTCATTCGGGAGATAGTTCGACTTCACGGAGTGCCAGTCACGATTGTGTCGGATCGAGGATCAGTTTTTACTTCACACTTTTGGAGGAGTTTCCAGGACTCATTTGGCAGCAAGCTATCTTATAGCAGTGTATTCCACCCACAGACGGATGGTCAGACAGAGAGGGTGAATCAGGTGTTGGAGGACATGTTACGGGCATGTGTCATTGACTTCCAAGGCAGTTGGGAGGACCATATTCCACTAGTAGAGTTCTCTTATAACAACAGTTATCAAGCGACAATCGGTATGGCACCTTATGAAGCATTGTATGGGAGGCCTTGTAGATCACCGATATGTTGGGCCGAGCCGGAGGACAGCTTGATGCTTGGGCCAGAGCTAGTGAGGCAGACTACTGAGAAAGTGGCCTTGATCAGAGAGCGGATTCTAGCCGCTCAGAGTCGGCAGAAGAGCTATGCAGATAAGAGACGAAGACCCCTCGAGTTTCAGATTGGGGATTTGGTTATGCTGAAGGTGTCGCCTATGAAAGGCGTGCAGCGATTCGGGAGGCGAGGGAAGCTTGTACCGAGGTACATTGGACCATTCCGGATTTTGGAGCGCATTGGAGCTGTGTCATACAGACTAGATCTTCCAGCTTCTATGTCTAGTATACACAATGTATTCCATATTTCTATGCTCAAGAAGCACTTGCATGACGAGGAGCAGCAGCGAGTGTTGGATGCACCGGAGATTGAGCTTCGGGATGATTTGACTACTATCGAGATCCCAGTGTCTATTCTTGCTAGAGAAGACAAGAGACTCAGAAACAAGGTGATTCCATTGGTGAAAGTTCGGTGGAACCGAAGTGGAGTGGAGGAAGCTTCTTGGGAGCGCGAGGAGGACATGCGACGTGACTACCCACACTTATTTGAACAGGTAAATTAACTAAAATATTTATGACGTGAATTCCTACTTGTATATTTATATGAATACCTTGACACCTATACTTAACGCTAGAATGATGGTATTTTTATCTAATTCCTAATCTTGCGGAACACATGGTATATGCATGGGGGGTTCCTTGTTTGGATTTTTCGCCCGACGTACTAGTTCCGTTAGATTAGGGGTCGAATAAGAATATTACCATTGTAAACCGTTAAGTATAAATGTTACTATATGCTTATTTTAGTGATTGATTTTTGTGAGATGAGTATGTGTGTGGGTTGGATTTGACCCCTGTCATGTTTCCCTTGCATCTTTATGAGTTAGACATGATTCCTGAATTTCGAGGACGAAATTCTTTTAAGGGGGGGAGAATGTAAGACCCCGTTGATTTTGACAACTTATAAGTGTGAATATGAGTGAATAAAGATATTTAATATATATTATAAATATTTTTGTTGCATGGTCATGCATGAAAAATAATATTTGAGCTTATGAGCATGTGTATTTGCCTCAGGTATGAGGATGAGTTGCAAGTTTGCAAATCGTGTGCAAAAGAATCGAAGTATGCAGATTTTTGTTCATGAGTCGACTCATAACATGTCATGAGTCGACTGATCAGGTTGAGTCGACTTGCGCCTGTCATAAGTCGACTCATGAAATCGAGTCCTGTTTCAATTTTTCTTCTGCTGAGTCGACTCATAAAAATTATGAGTCGACCCATGACCATGAGTCGACCCATCATAAGTCATGAGTCGACTCATCGGGTTTTTCTGGCCTTTTTCAGTTCGGGTTTGTGGGTTTCGGGTCGGGTTTCTTTGGCTCTTATATATTGTTTTACACCCAAAATCACCCATTTTCTGAAGAGAACTCCTCAGAAACCCTAGCCTCTCCCCTCTCTCTCAAACCCTAGGTGTTCTTGGTGATCTTGGGGGCTTTTCAAGGGGGATTTCAGCGTTTCTTTTGGGATTTCAGCAAAGAGGATAGTCTTCCACCACATCTAAGGCGAGTGACATCTCGCCAAACTCCTCTCCCTTGTTTTTATGTTTTCATAATTGTTTTTCACGAATTTTGTTGAGCCTAAGATGTATTTTCGAATATAAAATGATGTTCTTACTAGTGAAAAGTTCAAGATCACACGTTTCAGATTTTTAAAACTTCCACCAACAAGTTTTGATGAAAACCCAGATCTGGAATTTTGTTTAAAGGATAAAAACATGAGTTTTTATATTAATTTGATGTTGTTCTTCATGTTTAGGGATTTAAATATTAGTGTTAACACGCAAGTATTTGTTTCATGTGCAATATATGTTTTCTCACTGTGTAATAGTCTAAAAATGAAGGCTAGATGTATGTATACTTGAAAAGAATGAGATGTGGAACGAGTAGAACAAGTTCAGTTCAAAAAAAATACAGATTTCAGCTCGTGAGTCGACTCACGACTCATCATGAGTCGACTCATCATGTCGAGTCGACTCATGACTAATCATGAGTCGACTCACAAAGTCGTTCCTGTTGTCTTTTATCTTCTGCTGAGTCGACTCGTCAGTATACGAGTCGACCCATGAGGCATGAGTCGACTCATAAGAGTGCATGAGTCGACTCATCCGAGATTTTCCTGTTTTCTTTGTGTTTCTGTTTAATCACATGCTGTATACACACATATAGATTGAACTCATATGTGATACATGTGAGATGACTTTTTCCTGATACAAGTTTAGAATTGTATAACAAGGCGTATAAGAGTTGAATGGACACTCTATTATTAGTGGTAACTTCATAGTTCACATAAAGTCCTCGTGTTGGACTATAAGCGACTAAAGTCCTTGTGTTGGACTATAAGCGATTAAAGTCCTCGTGTTGGACTATAAGCGA
>BQKN01000566.1:208608-236171 GCA_022839385.1 Asparagus kiusianus
GTGTTGGACTATAAGCGACTAAAGTCCTCGTGTTGGACTATAAGCGACTAAAGACCCCGTGTTGGGCAATTTTTGCTAAACCTTGAGCATAAGATACATTTGGGTATTGAGTATGACATTTTTATGTAGTTGGACATGATAGTGGCATGAGCTGTGCATAACACTTATTTCGACTACGAGATTTTGACATAGATATGTTTATTGCTAGAAATGGGATTGTTATCTTTTCTTTATTGTTCATGTATTAGACTCCGGGCTTGGTGTTTAGGGATCTACAATTTGAGATACAAGGTATATACATGAGGGTTTCCTTGTTTGGATTATTTCGCTCGACGTACCTATGCCCGTGTTGTATTTCCCTAAGTACTAAGACCCATATCTATTTGTATAATGATTTAATGCTATTATACATTATTGTATTTTCATATACAACGAGCCCTATCCCTTGGGGTTGGTTGTGATGTTGCTCGCTAGCGCTTTGACGCTCGTTGTCCCTCCCCCTTTCAGGTCACGAGCCAGGAGCACGGAGAGTCGCAGGTGGTTAGCGGACTACTTTAGTGTCCAGCTTTTCATATTATCTATGTATTATTTTCTGTGAACTCCACTGTAGTGTTGTCAGACATTTGAGAGTTTATTCTAGAAGTTGTAAAGGCTGTGTCGCCTTATTTCCTTTATTCAGACTTATTGTATTTTGAGACTTGTTAAGGAACTCCAGTTTATTCAGTTCAGGCTTTGACTATGTACTTCAGTTTATTTCGTTGATGAGACATGTTATGTTCTATCATTTAATTCAGTATTTGTCGATTCACCTTTTACTTGCTTTGTACCTACACCTGTTGTTGATTCCACTAGAGAGATAGTAATTGTGATGGTGAAACATGTTATTGCACGGTGTGGTGCATGGCAGGTTTGACATTCTTAGTTTCACCTCGGACTGCAGCCGTGTGTGAATCCAGGGGCGTCACAAGAAGAGAAGAAAGAGTTGATTACTCTCATTAGGGAATATATCAATATTTTTGCCTGGAATTACGAAGATATGGTAGGACTTGAGCCAAATGTGGCGATGCACTGCCTTAACATTATATCAGAGGTTAAACTTGTCAAGCAACAATATAGATGGTTTTGTCCATAAATTATTGAGGCAATCGAGACTAAAGTCAAAAAGCTAATCGATTCAGTCTTCATCATGAAAGGACAACATCTTGACTAGCTAGCGAATATTATCTCGGTCCTTAAAAAGAATGGGAAAATTAGGATTTGCATCGACTTCAGAGATTTGAACACCGCTTGCCCAAATAACATTTTTCCTCTTTCGATCATGGATGTCATCATCGATAACACATGCGGATTTGAGAAAATTCCTTCATGGATGGATTCTTTAGTTACAATCAAATTAAGATGTACCCGAACAATGAAAATCATACCGCATTCAGAACATCGCTCGACATCTTCTGCTACATAGGTATGCCCTTCGGCTTGAAGAACACGGGCGCCACATACCAACGAGTAATAATAAATATTTTACAGGAACACCTACGGAAGACCATCGAGTGCTATGTTGATGACTTGGTCGTGAAAAGCCACAACAAAGATGACCACATTAAAGACTTGAGGATGATGTTCGATCTCATGCAGATTCACCAATTGAAGATGAACCCTTCTAAGTCCTTCTTAGGAATGTCTAGCGGTAAATTCCTCGGATTCGTCGTCACCATGAAGGGTATCCATATTGATCCCAAAAAAGTGAAGGCGATTAACAAATTGCAACCCCCGAGTAATCTTAAAGAACTTAGGGGATTGCAAGGATGATTGGCTTATATCCGTCGGTTCATCTCGAACCTCTCCGGAAAATGCGAACAATTCTCCAAGCTCACGAAGAAGAGCGTATCGTTTATTTGGGATGATGCTTGTTAGAAGGCATTTGAAGATATCAAACCATATCTGAAAAATCCTCCTGTCCTCGTTGCATCGAAGTCAAGGAAACCATTCTTGATTTATGTTAAAGCAACAAACCACTCATTCAGTGCTTTGGTTGCACAAGACGTTGACAATAGTCATGAACAAGCTGTATACTACTTGAGTCAGACTTTGGTAGGCACCGAATCTTGATATCCAATAATTGAGAAGGAGTGTCATACCTTAGTGTTCGCGATTCAAAAGTGCGACGCTACGTGGTTGGACAGACGATCAACATTATTTCTAATGTTAACCTAGTCCAGGTATTCATGATGTAACTAGCTTTCATTAATTGGTGGTTAGTGAGATGGATCCTGCTCTTGTCCTAATACAACCTGCACTTCAAGCAATAGAAGTCGGTCAAAGGGCAAGCGATTTAAGATCTTCTAGCGCCTAACCCTACGAAGGACACAACCGAATTATATGAAGATTTGCCGAATAAAAGCCTATGAAGTCAACACTACCTCCCATCAACAGGTGCGGCAAGTACACTTTGACGGTGCTTCTCGAGCAACTAATGTGGCGAGCGATCCCGGATGTTCAAAAATATCCTCAAGAGTTATAGTCATCCTAGTTTCCCCGGAGAAACATGTGATGCTCCGGGCCTATTCATTGGTCGAGCTGTGCTCCAACAACATAGCTGAATACAACACAATGCTTATTGGACTCAGTTTCACCAAAGAACTGGGGGTCGAGTATCTCGAAGCTTTTGGTGGTTCTTAATTGATAGTCAACCAAGTTCGAGGAGAGTATGAAGTCAGAAACCAAGACCCGATCGCGTACTACCAAGCGATCGAGATGACAGACTCATTTGAAGAATTCTTCATCGAGTTCATCCCGCATCTCCAGAATGCATATGCAGATGCACTGGCAACATTAACAGTATCTCTGATATAGCTTTCTAAGATAGAACAATGGGTGTTGTGAGAACTCACAAACTCTTCATACCGGACTGCACTTTGGACATCAAAGAGGCGCACTCGGCCAGAATTAAACTCGAGCCTCAAGACTAGAATTTTCCCATTATTGTTTATATCATATACGGTATTTTACTAGAAGACATAAAAGAAAGACACTCGGTCCGACGAAGAGCATCGAGATTCTATTATAACACGGTGACGCAGACGCTGTATCGTCATGTATACGATGGCCTGCTACTTCGATGTCTTTCAACCAAAGCGGTAAAAGTGGCTCTTAAAAAAATGCATGATGGAACCTACGGTGTGTAGCAACCTGATCATAACTCTAGGATCATCCTAGAAGGATTGGATATTATTGGCCAACTATGGTCAATGACGTAGTTGAGTATGCCCGACGGTACCACGCTTGTCAAATACATACGAATTACATGCACCAACCCCTAGAGCATTTGCACCCTTTGGCCATATCATGGCCATTCGAGACGTGGGGAATGGATATCATCGGTTCTATTTTTCCAGCATTGGCCAAAGGTGACCATTTTATTTTGGCAATCGCCGAGTACTTCTCAAAGTGGACCAAAGCAGTTGCACTCAAAGAGGTAAAGATGTGCGACATAATCAAATTCATCAAACACCATATTATCCATCGATATGATGTTCCAAGATGAATCGTGCATAAAAAGGGCCTTCGGTTTGTCAGCAATGCCTTCATCAAATTCTATAGAAAGTTTAGGATTCAAGACGTCTTGTCGACGGCATACAATCCAACGGCGAACGGATTGGCTGAAGCTTTTAACAAGACCATTATTAACATACTATCGAAGCTTGTGAGAACCAATAAACGAGATTAGGATAACAAACTAGGAGAAGCTCTCTGGGTCTATCGCACCACTGTCCGCACGCCTACCGGAGTAGCTTCGTATTCTCTAGTATATGGGTACGAAGCCATCCTTTTCTTGAAAATCCAAATTTCATCCCTTCGCATCACCCTCACAACAAGAATGATGATGGAGGAATAACATTAGAAACATGTCGTAGAACTTGAGATGATAGATGAAAAGCACTTGGAAGCACAGTAGCAAATTGAGTTTTACCAGGCCAGAATCTCCAGGACCTTTGGTAAGAAAGTCTGATAACAGAGCTTCAAGGAAGGAGACTTGGTTCTTACCATTCGGCGACCAATGATAATTAATTCCAAGAAGAAAGGTAAATTCTAGCCCAAATGGGCAGGACCGTTTGTGGTAGAGACAATTTACTCGAATGATGTATATAGCTTGATCACCCAAGATGGTGACAAACTCATGATGCCAATAAATTGAAAGTTTTTGAAGAAGTACTATCCCTAGTACATTCAAGATAACCTATTTGATGGGAAGTTCATGTAGAATATCATGCATGATATTCTTAATGATAACCGAAAATGGATTGATTATTCTAGATAAATGCTAATTATCTGAATAATCTATTCTTAATTATTATGAGAATGATTAAGAATCTCCCACTGTGGCTATTTAATCATTTCCAAGATGATTAAAACCCTCCAACTCTTACTTTTAGAGCACTCTTTCGTCGAGATGAGATTCCATGACTTTTTCCGGTTAATCTTTCCTCATGAAACTCCCACGGTGTAATTATGGAGTGCTTGGTGATTCTTAATCCTCCACTATAAAATCCCTTACTGATCAAATTAATTAACAGTGGGTCCATAAAAATTCTTCATGGTTAAATCCATTCAAACTCCCGCTATGTCCAAGCCTTTAACACTCCTATTATTTAGGTCCTGACATGGCACTCAAAATTTCAATCTGCTGATCCATGGAGATTATCGAACCCCCTTCATTTCAAGATCTTGTCACTTGACCCACTAAGTTATTTGTACAGTCAACACTCACACTGTTATTTGTACCTTCACTCCCACTATTATTTGGTCAAATATTTAAACAGTTAGGGTCATTTCAAAATTCCTACTTAGTCAAACCTTTAAATAGTTAGGACTAAAGTCAGAATTTTATCTCGATAAATGAGAAATTCATCTTCAGATAGGGTAACCAATCCTATAAAAGTTAGGGTTATCCAGATCTTTTCGATTCTCAGAGTGGAGATCTAACTCTTAGTTTTACCTTTTGGATTCTTAAAGTGGAGATCTCAATTTGAGTTTTTTTACTGCAGGAGGTAGAATATAAAATTGTTCCTCTCTAGCATCAAGGTTTGTTTTTGCCCCATGAGAAAACCTGGAGATAGAATATAAAATTCTTCCTCTCCAGCATCGGGTTCATCTTTGCTCCAAGAGAAGACCTGAAGATAGAATATAAAATTCTTCCTCTCTTGCACTTGGTTCGTCTTTGCCCTAAGAAAAGACAAAATCTAACTAAAAGAATCCATGGCTTACATGCACGAGTGTGCGCTGAGGTTGGTGAACCTATGTTATTGTATCAGCACTAGAGTGTGTTAGGATCGGTGAACCTAAGTTATCGAATATGCACTAGAGTGCGCAGAGGTCAAGGAACCAATGTCGTTGTATCCGTACGAGTGTGCGCAGGGGCAATGAAATCTATATCTCCATTTTTGTATAGTTTTGCTCAGTGGTTAAAATGTTTAGTTGTTTTCATGCATGGGGGTTCTATTAGTTGAAAAGAATCAGAGAAGATAATTTATATAACTCGATAGCCCAATGAGTTTGGTAGAGACTAAAAGTGATATAACTCATCCTTGAGTAGTTTTATATCTGGGAGACTCACCTTGTTAGTACACGAGACATATCTTTTACTCTGATGTTGGATATTATGTTATACTTACATGCTTCTGTTACAGTTATTTTTTAGTGTTATTATTCTTTAGTTTCTGGGAAAATGATTTCTAGGTAGACTATGCTTAATAGATAGAGCCTCTACTACATGTAGTAGCCCTTCCTCTAGGGGCGGATGGAGGTGATATTGCTTTAGCACTCTGACCCTTTTGTTGTTATTTTCTAATTTTATTTTCCTTTCAGGAGGTTCAGAGCATCGGAGTACTGCAGGATGACGGATTTATTGCATAGTCGCCATCACATGAGTTACTAGTATAGACTCCATTGTAGAGTTTATTTCTATTCAGACATTAGAGTTTCAGTATCACATTTTATAATGGCTATGAGCCTTAATTATATTTTCAGTTGATTCATGTTGTGTCGTATTTATTTATTTAAGATATCAGATGTATTACAGGTTGTTCGTTGGGATATGATTTATTTTTGAGATACTCCTTTCTATATCATGTCTGTTGCAGTTACTTCCTTTCTTTTGCCTGTTTTGTACCTGCACATTGTTTTGATTCCACTAGAGGATATTATTATGATTAGTGAAACATTTTGTTGTATAGTGTGGATGTATGGTAGGTTTCACATCTCTGAGTTCACCTTGGACTGCAGCCATGTGTGAAACCAGGAGCGACAAACTGAGCGATAGTAGCATTCTCCCCAGCTAGCCAAGCTATTATCTCAGCAGCATTCTCTGCCACCTCTACGGCCTCAGATGGGGATAGCTTACACTTTAGGTGATTCTGGGGCTGGCTATAGATCTCGGTCTGGTTTTGTTCAGCTCCTTTAGCGATAAAGTGAAGACTACCACAAAATAATATTATCATGGGTCATTAATTCTTTGGAGATGCCCAAACCTTCTCAACTCTTCAAGAACCAATATAAGCTTCTCGAGGCCCTTCTTATCCTCAACAGTGAAAAAATAGGGTCCTAGAACATCCTTGTTGATCTTAGGCCATGCCGAACAAGATAATATGGGACCGGTTCCAAAGACCCAGAAGAAACTCTCCTTCCAGTCCTTATTGGACTCAGGAGTGGTCTAGATGTCTTTGAAGCCACCCAGGTTTTGAAAATAATAGTGCCCTTCTTTTTTCTAGTTTTGACACTAACAAGATAACCAAGCATGCGGAGAGTCAACTTAACTCCAACTCGGTAACAGATCACCATAAAATCCCACCAATGTGGCAATAAAATTCGGCTTGATTTGGCAAGGCGAGACTCACAAAGTTTCAAAGATGTGTGTTTGTCAGGAAAATTGAAAGAAGAAAATGAGAAAATAAATTTGTAGTATTCTCTCTAACTTACTTAGAAAAAGAATGAGTTGCAATTCTCTCAATGCAATCTCTCTCTAACTACTTAGAAAAAGGAATTACAATCTTCTTGTATGGAATTCTCGATTTACAAAGGAAAGAAAGATCGATGGAGATCCTTCCCTTTATTTAATCTGGGTTCTTCTTGGTGTCGTTGGGAGTCTAGATCGTTGTATCCCATTGACGATCCGAACACTTCACCTTATTAGAACACGGTATTGTCCTTTTGACTTGAGGTTGAGGAGAACTTTGTTGCATATTAAAAAATACTATAACAAGTTTTGGAACTCAGAATGGGTTTAAAACTCTATGAAAGAGTTAATTAAGATCTAACCGAAATCGATTTTCAAGGCAAGGAAGAAAGCTCCAAAGGTCTCTGTTGCTAAAGGATGCACCAAGATCTCCAAGAACACAAAATGTCGATCTCTCTTTTTCTGCCGTATTTTTGATGCAAAAAGTCGATCCCTAACTCTATAGAGTTTTGATGTATTTATAGAGGGATTAACGGGTGTAACCACCCTCTTAATCTGCTCCTAAGTAGGGCGAAAATCCCTCAAATCATAGGGAGAAAATGGTTTCTTGAACCGTTCAACTCGTGTTTGAATGAGTCAAACATAGGTTCTGCGTTGCTAGGCACGAATACTGCGTTCGAACGTAGCGTTTATAAGTTGCATTTGTAGCGTTTAGAAGCTGTGTTTGTAGCGTTTGGAAGCTGCATTTGTAGCATGTAGAAGCTGCGTTAACAGTGTCTGGAAGCTGCGTTAGCGGCTAGATTTGAGCTGCGTTTGCAGCTAGATTTGCAGTAATTTTTAGACAGCCTACAGAACCCTCTCCAAAGTTTTTGAAAGTTCGTAGTTAACTAGAACAAATTTTAAGAATATTTTAGATTCCCAATTGGTTTGAGATCTCTTGTTGAATGATGGTTCACTATATCTATTTTGAAGATAACATGAAGCTGATTATGGAATTTTACTACACAGGACTCGTATGTTGGTGATCTGCATCATAATAGGATTTTTGGCAAATCCTTAGCCATTAATAGATTTGATGTGCCTTTACCGATTACCATTTGAAATCGGGTTAGCATGTGAATTGTCTATGTCCGTTCCACATGTAATGTTGTGTTAAAAGAATAAACTCTTTTAGGTTTGGTGCTATGATATTTAATACATATGCTTTGTCACAGGGAAAAGACTAACCAGTGACGCGTGTTAGGCATATTCTTGTCTTTAATTAGGGATCGAGACAAAATCCCCCATGTGTGTTAGACATGGATTTTCACGTTATTAATAACAGCCCGCTACGATATTGAATACGTAGACTTCGATGATCTTTGTAGAAATTGATGAACACCTAAGACACAACTCACATTTAACCAGAATGATCCTTATAGAAATTGATGAACACCTAAGGATCAACTCAAATTTGGCAAAAATGATCCTTCTAGGATTTTATGAACACCCAAGGCGCAATCCAAGTTTGGTTAAGAGGATCCTTGTAGGAATTGATGAACACCCAAGGTGCAGCCTAAATTTGGCTAAAATGATAATTTCAGAGGATTCACTCTATCTCTTTTCTTGATCAGCTCATCAGGGATAATTATTTAAACAATATCCTTGTTAATCTTAGTGGGAATGTTAAGCCATTTGAAAGGATGAGTTGCGCTGGGCATCGAGCTCGATATTGTTAGCGACAGCAATTATAACATTTCTATTCTCATCCAAGAGATTGCATAGCTTCTTGTTGTAAATCAGTTTCTTCTTGGCTTTCGTCACCTTGATGGCCATTATTGGCTTCTCTCCAAGTATCTGAAGATGTATAATAGCCCTGTTAGCTATGGCGAATTAACGCATAAGTGAAACTTGCATTTTTGGAGTCGAGACATAGGAGGAAGCCCTACGTTTTTTAGAGTCGGGACACAGAAGGAAGTCTTGCGTTTAGGATTCTGAGACGCGGAAGTAAGTATCTGGGAGTTCAACCGACTCAGTGTTAACGCAAAGATTGCATTTGGGCGGGATATTCTCCTCAAATCTCATCTTGATTTGAAAGCTCACCGCTGTCTATAAATAAACCGTCAGGGTCAAATCAAAAGTCATTGGACTTTCCTATTCTTCTCCGGCGAACGCAATGGAGATTTTTATTTTCTTCTCTATTGAGTACTATTCATCTTCTCTGGTGAACCCAACAAACATTTTTCATTTCAATCTCCGGTGAATCCTATCATCTTCTTCAACAAAGTTCAAATAGCTCCCAAGAAGAGAACCGCTTCCAAATCAAAGATCGCCCTTGCTCATAGTGCATCATCAGCCAAGGCTACTGGTGGTGCTTAGGCAATCGCGTCTCCACTGTAGGTTCCCTTAGTTAATAGTAAGTTTGGGCGATTATAACTTGTTTTGACAAGTTCTATATCGTTAACACCGATTGAAAACTCACGTTCCACCACTAAAACACAGAGGTTACCCTCATTGTTTCATGATTTAGGATGCATGGTTAACCCTTGCATTTTAGAATGTAGGTCTGGACCCTACATTTTGAATTTACAAAATAGTTCTGCACCATGCGTTTTGAATTTAAAAGATAGGTCTGGACCTTGCGCTTGGAATTTAGAACGCTGGTCTGGACCCTACTTTTTGAATTTACAATGCAGGTCTGGACTCTGCGTTTTGAATTTACAACGTAGGTCTGGACCTTGGGTTTGGATTTTAGAATGCTGGTCTGGCCTCTGCGTTTTGAATTAAATCTCTTTTGGACTTGTTATTAGTTTTGCACTAACTGGTTGTCTCTTCCATTTGCAGTGCACTATTCTAGTGAGCCTCTTTCCTTCAATTATTACTTTGGTCATGCAAGAGGTGCAGAGAAAAATACACTCTTTAGTTTTCGTTTGGAGTATCAAATATTCTAGGATACGAACAAAGAAAGGGCAAAACTCATCACTCAGACTGTTCTTAAAACCCTCAGATCCCTGGTTACAGATGCAAAGTTTGAGATAGCAGAGCATAAAGTTTTAAAGAAACCAGCCTTCCTTTTTGGAGTTTCTATTAAGATGGACCCGAAGTGGATGTTTGATGGAAATTACAAGTGGCTAAGGACCGTCAATGATCGTTGCCTTTTTCTGCCAAATCTGGAGCGGATATGGCCGATCTCTTATTATTAGTTTGCCTCTGTTCCGTGATCTATGGATTGGGAACTTGTCCAGGAACAAGGTGGTGTCACTACTGGATATATTACTCATCGCGGTGCTCACCTAGCTGGCTTCAATCACTTTGTGATTTTGAAGCCTGGTTCAGTCAAAAGCAAACATCCCGTCGGTGATCCTGCTAAGCTGGTGAATACATTCGTCAAAATTTTTATCTCTGTGCAAGGAGAGTTCCCTGCTCAAGACTTTAGGGCTCCAATATGGGTACATTCCAGTGAGATAAATAGTGGTCTCAGATGGTAAATTTTATTCTAGAAGAATTAGAAGAGCCCCTTAGGATTTCTGAGTTGAGAACCCTAATATTGGCTACTCAATATGGGATATCTCTGAATTATAGTGGCCTTTTTATCATGCTAAAATTTGACAACCGTCATATCGACACCTTTTTCACTCATGTTGGTGAATCAGGTTTTGCAATCCACAAGATGTTTGAGATCTCAGAGCTATCATTTGGAGAGTTTCCCTACGAAGAGTTTGTTCCTGGAAGTAAAGAGTTGGAAATTTTGTAAAATGCTGCTCCGGAAATCTATGACACTTATTGGGAGTTAATGTGCCATTTCCAAATATATGCACAGACTTCCGGTAAGCGAGCGAGTGGTGCCAAATAAGGGCAATGTCTGAGTATCTCTTTCAAAACTTGTATGATAAGGATACAAAAGTAACTTGCTTGGCAGCTAGCACACTAGAAGAAATCCATGAGCGTATCGATGATGTAGCCTCCCACTACACTTGAGAGGCAGAGGTAGATGTTTTCCCGACATTCATTGTGTTTGAAAGTTTTCACTATCAGGCCGAGACCCTAATTTTTTATTTGGCTTTGTTTGCTGGTTTTTTTACACTTTGGTTGAAACATTGTGTAGTACCAACCAGGCTTATGGATGCTATTATAGTAGAAGTGTTATATACAACTGTTCTTTTGGCTTATGGACGACCTCTGAACCTCCTGTCAGCCATGGTATGCTGTTTGCAGAGTGACCTTTAGGAGTTAGCCTCTGAATATGTTATGGTTAAGAAGTTGGAATCAGATGGGAAGGCTATTATCCAGACTCCTACCCCTTAGGTGCCGATGCCATATATCTACTTGGTATCTTAGTTCATGCTAGACTGTCCTTCCCTGATGTTGACTCCTGCATCGAATAATACTTCAGCCCCTATCGTCCAGCGATTAGAAACTGCCCGACGGGTTGGCTGGTAACTATTTAAGTTTTTAGAGATATTGAGGCGGGACTATAACTATAAGATAGTTTGTAGCTTTCCTACTTTTGAAGGTGATTCGTATGGAGAAGTACATCAAGATATTCCTAGGCGTAACTCTTTTACCACCCTTAGCAGAGGCGTTTTTTTGATGGGTTATAAACATACGCCCATGCTACCTTGTCTTTCGATAAGGGAATAAGTGCTTTATTGAACCATATCAGCCTTGTCGCTTCTCCCAGCAATTTGGCTATGATCAGATTTTTGTCAGAAATCGTAATCTGGCACTTGCATATACGGGCAACGTGTACGAAGGGGTAAGAACCTAGTATTACTTAGTGGCAGGCTGCATAAGGGAAAAGTTCAAATTTCCACACAAAATGCCCAACGCCTACACTTCCTTGAGCTTTTGTACTTAGTATCAGGCTACTTCACAAATCCCTGAGTACAAAATTTATACCTCTTGCTTGAAAGCTATTCGAAAATAGTATGATATAAAGAGTAGTTCCAAAAAGTCTCACACCAGGGGAGTTATCGAGTACTTATCATATGAGGAAGCAATTGTTGAGGAAGATAAGTAACAAGCACAAGAAGGAGTTCAAGTAGAAGAACATAGGGTACTTGAATCTCATGAGACGGAACCTTCAAGGGTGGAAACTCATAGCAAGAAGGCCAATGGGAAGCGAGCTCTCGATTCGACTATGTAAAGTGAATATGAGAAGCGAGCTCGTCACAAATTAACACTTGAGCCTCCCACTTATAAATTTATGCAAGATGTTCTTAAAGCATGGCATTCGGAGGAAGAAAATCGAGAATCAACTGCTATGGAGCTCTCACGTCTGTCTGAGCTTCCTTTAGTTAGCCTAGCTCTAGGAGGTCCCATATCTTCTGTTCATCTCAGGGGAGGATGAATCGCTTGTCGGGGATGTAGATTCTGTCTCTACAACAGACATTGTAGCTCCAGTTGAAGAAGTTAGGCCTTCTATGGATGAACCTATAATGGTCGAACCTGAAAGGCTCAGCGAAATTCCATCTCCCTCTGCTTTAGCACTAATGCCATCGACGGGGGACACAAGACTTAGCCCTATCACGGGAATCATATCCAAGCCAACTACCACCATGGACTCACCTGAGCATTCGACTGTAGTTGATGAGGAGAAAATGGATTATGAGAGTTCTACGGGAGGTGGTGGTAATGAGGTTGATGATGATGCAGAAGGTGACAACATCGGCAATGACACTGACGATGTCGTCAGTGAAGAAGACTCTTTGGATGAATGCACTGACTTTGATGATACGCCAAGGGCTACTTTAGATAAAGCATCAAGTTATATTCCTATCTCTCCAACCGGTAAGTATGCTTATATTCGACTTCCCCAGAAGTTCTCTTTTGTATCCTAACAATTTTTTTTAATGTAGGCTTGACGGCTCCAGTGACTAACGAGGCCACAATCGTAACTCAGCCACCAAAACAGTTGCCACCTATACCAACAATTACTCCTCCTCTGACGTAGCCATCTCCTGCACCAGTGACAATGACTTCTCTACTTCCTTTGACAATTTCTCTTACAAAGGTTGTGAGTACTTCAAGTTCTGCTTAAACGGGAGCGCTTATGGCTCTCTCTTCAAGTTTGGGGCACTTGGACGTCGTAACTCCTTTTCCGGCCACCACACTGAAATCACCTGCTCATTTCCTGCTTAGCTCTATGACTTCGAGGACCTTGGTGCCATCTCCCATTGCTTCTTTAAGCCCGGTAGATACTCCTGACCTGCTCGAGATCTCTCTTAGCCATTTAAAAAGTGTGATGAAAAAGGTAATTGAGATCGTTGTTGTCGGTTAGGGCACCTTTGAGTCTTTTAGGCCACTTTTAACAAATAGTCTGAATGGTGTCAAATACGTGGGCGACATTCAATGTGATGAACATTGTTCAAAGGCCATCGCTCGCTTAGAAGAGAAATTAAAAGCTTTAGAGGACTTGGGGCGTGTGGATATTAAAGCTCAAATTACATTGACTTTTGTTGATATCCAAACTGAAGAGGCGAAACGGTATAAAATAATTCAGCAGGGCTTAGCTGAGAAAGAACTCTAAGTTGTACATTTGAAGAAGCAAAGTGGTCAAAAGCAAGAGGAGCTGAATATTTCAATGACTGCTTTAGAGGCTGCTCACTCAAAGTTCAGACAAACTGAAGAGGCCATTGTTCGCTTACAAGTAGAATTGGTCTGGCAGAAGGCTCAATTTCCTTAATATAAAGCTATCAAGACCATACTCAGCCTCTAGGCTATAGAAACTCTTGTGAATTATCATTAAGAAGTCTAGGATCATGAAGAGGCTAAGAAAGAAGTTGCTGCTGTGATGCCCAAAGAAGATGAACTCTGGAGAAGAGTTGAAGAGACGGTGCGAGCTGCCCACTAGGAGAAGCTCTCCGATATTAAGTCCCATCTCGTATCTATTCACTTGATGGAGCCTTGAACTCTTTTTTTATCATTCTTTTGATAAGAATAATATTATCTTGTATCACTTCCTTTTGATTTTAAAAAAAGTAATACTAGCTTGGCTTTTCATTGTTTCTTTTACATATCATGTTCTGACACGGAACAATAAAATACTTCAAAAATACTAGAGGTGTAGCATAAATACCCACATAAAAATGAGATTTAAACTTCTCTTTATTATCAGTTAAGATAATTCCAGAAATATTTTAACTCATTGGGGATGTTTGTTGGTGCCCAGACGTAATATTCTATTTAAGAATCATCAAACCCTTGGAGTTATGTTGAACAATTGTCATTCTCATGAAAAGAATTAACAAGTTTGTTTCTTCCCGTTTTGTGAACACTGAAAGAAACTTATAAGTACCAGAGGTGTAATATTAACGTGGCATGAATTTTTACTCAGAGTAAAATTCAAAAATTTTCTTTTATTTATTACCACACGAGGTAATTCTAGAAAAATTTAATCTGCTGGGGATTTTATGAACATTTGTTACTCATATGTAAAAGAATAACAAGTTGAAAGGGGGTTTTAACTGTTAGAGGTATAGTGTTAACGTAACAACGATTTGTGGACTTATCATCCTGTTGAAGAAGATTGTTAAGTGATTTTGATTGTTAGAGATGTGATATTAATGTGACAAGTTTGTGAACCTATCGCTCTGTTGAAAAGAGTCAATAAGTTCATTTTGTCAGAGGTGAGATATTAACATGACATAAATTTATTGTGATTGAGACAACTTTGAGGACTTATCGCTTTATTGGAGAGAGTTGATAAGTTGATTGTTAGAGGTCTCATATTAACTTGACCGAAATTTGTTACGATCAGAGCAACTTTGAGGACTTATCATCCTCTTGATGAGGATAGATAAGTTGATTATCAAAGGTATGATATTAACATAACAGAAATTTGTTATGATCAGAGCAACTTTGAGGACTTATCATCCTATTAACGAGGATTGATAAGTTGATTGTCAGAGGTGTGATATTAACATGACAGAATTTTATTACGATTGGGGCAACTTTTATGACTTATCGCTCTATTAGAGAGAGTCGATAAGTTGATTGTTAGAAATGTGATATTAACGTGATGATAATTTTGTGTACTTATGATTTAAACAAGATTTTGGAAATTAGCATTTCACTAAGGAGAATTGCTAAATGAGTTTATTATCAGAAGCGATGAATTTTGGTACTTGTAACTTGAACAAGATTTGGTAAATTTATCACTTTGTTGAAGGGAGTTGATAAATTGATTTCAATTTGAGTTATTTTGGAGACTTATCACTCTGTTGATGAGAGTCGATAAGTTGATTTTGATAGAAGAATTGTTGTTACATCGGGGATGATGCAAGCTAAATCCAAACTTTGAGGGGATGATGGTCGTCGTAAGTGTAATGTTAACTTGACGATGTTTGGGAATTTTGTCAACTGATATGGCTTGAACCCTGTTGAAGGTACACAGAGGTTTTCTCAACACTCTTTCAAAAGAGTTTATGATACATGACCTTCATGAGAGTAATTGTCATGTTGGAAACACAGGTTGAACCCATCGTTTGAGATCTGAAATGCAAAAGTGAATTTTGCACTTGATTACTTGAAGCTCAGAGTTGACACACGCATTTGGGATTTGAAATGCGGGTCTAACTCTATGTTTTAGAGTTAAAAACGCAAGGTTATGCCTAATATTTACGAAATAAGAACGTAGCCATATGCATTTCATTTAAGATGGCGAACTACCTTATCTTTTAACACTGGGAATTGCGTTTAGGTGGTTGGGATTCTATTCTAGAATCCCGTATTGAATTAAGAGCTTGGCTGTTGTTTAAATAAACCCCTTGGGTTGAATTTAAGAGTTCCATCAACTCTTCATCTTCATCTTAACTCCTGAACGAGAGACCTCGTTTCCTTCGATATTTCTAACAATCTCCACCTGTCTCTGACCATCGACGACTATTATACCAAGAAGGATGAGTTCTGGTTTGAAGAAAGTCATGGGGAAGACTTTGGAAACGCCGTTAGTTAAGGACGTCGGCGATGTTCATGCCTCCACGGCCACGCCATCACTGCCGCCGCCGCACGCGCCTGTTTGCTACGGTAAGTGAGAACGTGTTAACTTGTTTTGACAAGTTTCTTTTAACCCTAGACGAGTTCTGAGTTTGATGACGATGAGGAAGATGAATCATCTTCTTCTGATTGAAATGCGGAGATAAGCCTCTGTGTTAATTGTGAAACATAGGGTTGATCTTTGTATTTTAAGATTGGAACACAAATTCTAGCATTTGCGTTTAAAGCTGACAATGCGGGTCTTGATCCCTTGCGTTTGAGATTGCAAACCCAGGTCTTGGCTTTTGCGTTTGAGATAAAAAATGTAGGTGTTTTGACTTCTGTGTTTGAGATTAGTCTTTTGGACTTATATCAGTAACTTGCAGTAATTTTCGCAAATGTGCTTCTGCGTTTTGACTTCTGTGTTTGAGATTAGTCTTGATCCCTTGTGTTTTGACTTCTGTGTTTAAAGCTGAATTTTTGTTTTGTAGTAAATTTCGCAAATGTGCAGCTTTCTCATGATCAGCATTTTGGGTACACTGGTGGTCTAGATGATGACGAAGCTTTTGGTTTTCGTGAAAGAATTCCACTAAGCAAATTCCCTGATTTAGAGTGGACGCACCAGATCATAGACGCCAGATGTTCCACCCTTAAAATTTTGATCACCAACCTTGACATGGAGACACTGGTAGGACGCAACCAATTCATAAAGCCAGCGTTTTTGTTTAGGGATCGCATAGTGGAAGATGACGAACTTATACATGTGGAAGACTCCAGGCTGCTGCAAGGAATCAACGATCGTTTCTTCTTTCTCCCGAGCATGAAGAGAATGTATCCACTCTTTTATTTTCTGAGTGTCAGCTGCTGTAAGGATTTGGCTTTTGACCTCATCAAGGAGAGGGAGAATGTATAGTTTGGATCTAGTCGATGAGCTCATATATAGATTGATGGACAAATTAAGGGCCTAATACCTAGTAGATTTGAAAAAAAGATCTCGCTCAAGAGATGCCCCTTTCGGCGAATGTTTTCATTCGCTGATTCATTGCTGCTCGGGGTGAATTCCTTGCGCAAGCCTTTACATCTCCTAGCTGGGTATATTTTAGAGAAGATGGTTGGTGGACTTGCATGGTTGACTTTGTTCTCGAAGACCTTAACGAGCCACTTGCCTAATCCGGCCTTACAATCTTAGTGTTAGCCACCTGGTGTAGGATTGTCCAGAGCTATCCTAATTTCTTTGCTATGCTGGAGCGCTACAATCTGAATAGTTACAAATTCCTCACACCTATCGGAGAGCTGGGTTTCACTCTCCATGAGATGTATGCAGTATCAGGGTTGCCATTCAGCAAGATACCCTATGAGGAGTTCATCCCCACTACTGAAGAGCTCTCTATCTCGAGGGCGGTACATCTCGAAGTTTGTGTAACTTTTTGGGAGTTAATGTGCAATTTTTAGATCTGTGCTCAAGTGGTGGGGTTACATGGAGGAGGCATTATAAACACTTCTTGGACGGACTACCTCTTTCAGAATCTGAGTCAGAAGGATGTGGATGTGACTCGACTTCCTACACTCTCTTTCAAGAGCATCAAAGCCCGTATTAAGGCTTTCAATGCTGGCTATAAGAATAAGCATCCAGAGGATGGATTTGAAGCTGGTACTGAATTTGAGAGCTTTCACTACCAAGCTGCGACTCCCATCTTTGATACAGCTCTCCTCGCTGGCTTCTTGATAAATTAGCTATAACGTTGTGTAGTACCATCGATGCCAGTTGAGTCCATCTTAGTTGTGGTAGTATACCCAACTATTTTATTAACCTATGGGAGACCAATGAGTCTCCTTACTGCAATGGTAAGCTATGTGCAGAGTGGACAAAGGATGTTGACTTCTGAATTCGTCGACGTCCAAGAGATAAATGTTACTAAAAGGAAAGTTTAGAAGACTCCCTAACCTCGTGTACCAGTGTTGTACACATACTTTGTGGCCTAGTTTGTGTTACATTGCCCTTCATTGATGACAGGGGTTGCGAAAGATAACAAAACCTCTATTCCATTTGTGCAGAGGCTCGAGTCAGCCACACGAACTAACATTTACATAGTCCAAGCTCGACAGCTCATGTCCCAAGGGGACAATTAAAAAATTTTCTGGTTCTCTCCCGATTTTCATGGGGTTGAAGAGGAGAGTACAAGCTCTACATATGTGGGTTTTGAGGGCTTCTAATTTCTAGAGGGGGGACGTCTTCAGATGGTTCCTTACTATTAGAGTGGGTTATATAGTCTTTCGCCTGGGGGAGAAATATGTTATTGAGCTCTATATGCCTTCTCGCTTTGCCAGGCTGTTTGGGTATGACCAACTTTATGTTGGTAACCCTAACCCATAGTTGGCTCAACTTGGAAATTTGTATGAGGGTGCTTATGCATGGTATTTCTTCTCTATTTGAGGGACCCATGCTCGACCTTGCTCAACTCGCCACCCAACTGCTCTACTATTTTAGATTTTCGTGACTGGTTTTATAAGGCTTCTCAGATTTTAGAGTATAACATGTACACTTCATATATTAATGAAATCTGAGAGCTTTATGAGTAGAAAAGGTTTTACAAGGACTCGTCTGCTAGGGATAGATGAATATTTATCCTATGAACAAGAAGCAACTGAAGCTATAGAAGTCCAAGAAGAGCCACATATGCTGAGCCTTGCGAAGAGAAGTCGACTGAAGAAATTCGTGAGGAGGCACCCATCCTTGGATCTCACACATTAAGATCGTCGGGGAAGAAGGCCCTTACTACTGAGGAGGAGGGTAAATATGAAAGGAGGGTTCGTAAAAGAATACCCGCTGTAGCTAAAAACTCCAAGAAGGCAAAGTTAATGGCGGATACAATGAAGTCTGCACTTGTCCTACTCCCGGATGATAAAGGAGATAAAGAGCTTCAATCAACTCTATCTGTTCCTAAGGATATAGAAGCTGAAGGGAAGTTGAGTGTTGGGGGTTCAGAATTTGTTCCCTCTATGGGACCTCTTGATGCAATGAACACAATACAAGACCCGCAAGAAGAATTTCCTTCTGAAGCTATTCCTAGATATGTTCCCACCGAATTTGTAGGTTTGGCCGATCCGATTGCCCCTCCTCCAAATTCAAGAATCCTAAGGAAAGTCATCGAACAACTAGAGAGTTCGATGAAATTAACAATCGATGTCATTAGCCTTGGACGAGTTGCTTTCAAGGATTTTAAGCCCCATCTGATTAGCTGCCTAAATAGAACCAAGAGCCAGGGTGACGTGCTATGGACCAAATGTTGCAGAGAGAGCATTATCCTCTTAGAAGCAGAATTAAGGGCCTTTGTAGATTTATAGCGTGCCAATTTAGAATCTAAAGTAGAACAAGCTTTTTCTCTAGCTCAAATCTGAAAAGCGCATCATCAGGAAGCCCTTTGCAAGAGATTATCTGAAATAGAGACCAAAATCGTGATTTTGCAGAAGCAGCATGATCAACTCCAGGCTGAACTGACCACTTCCACCACTAGTTCTACTAATGAGGAACTTAGGAATCAAGTGGCTGAACGAATTCGAGTAACCCATGAGAAGAAGCTATCTGCGTTTATGTCCAAGCTCAGATCCCTCAAATTGATGAGCCCTGGCGCTTGAATCTCATATTGCTTTTAGCTAGGAATAAAATTTTTTGTTTTATATCATTTTCATGCTAAGTTTTGTCACTCTGTATCAGATTAACAATGTTGAATGAAAATGATATCATAATTCTTTTTATTGCCTTTTCTTTGTTATGTTTAAATTTGAGGCAATGTAAATATTAAAAATGCCATAGGTGTAATGTTAACTTAGCATGAATCAAAAGTATTCTTTATTATTGCTAGAATAATTTTAGAAAATTTCAATCGTCAGAGGTGGAATGTTAACTTGATGATATACAAGGTAAATAATTTATTACTCTCCATTCAAATAAATTCTGAGTAACCATCCCTCAGTCTTAATAAAATAGAATTCTCATCTTAGACTTGCTGGGGAAAGTTAACATGATTTGCTACTCTTTGTTCAATGGAACCTAAATAACAAACCCCCAGTCTGGGCAAAGTTGATTCATCATCTCAGACTTGGCTAGGTATTAGGAAAAGGGGCTTCATGGCTTACTAGTAATATTTCATGAGAATTTTTTTGTTAATAGGCATCATGAGCTTGTCGCCTTTCTGGTTGATGACAGTATGCTCCATTCAAATAGACTGATTCTATTACGAAGGGTCCTTCCCACTTGGAATTGAATTCCCCCTTAGTCTTGTGTGTCATCACCATGGGTTGTCTGATAGCTAGGATCAAATCGCCTTTCTTGAAGATTCGCTCTTTGACCTTCTTGTTGTAGGCTTTGGAAATTCGATCTAGATATAACTCAATCTGTTGTTGAGCTTAAAGTCGTCTGTCAAGTTCTTGAAGAGGCAATCAATGTTGTTCTCCATCTATCATCCTGGTCATGAGGGCGACTCTTAGAGATGGGATTTGAATTTCTAATAGTAATATGTTTCACAGCCATATACCAAAGAGATTGGGTTGGTTTTTGTAGGGGTCCTCACCGTTGTGCCTTAGGCCCACAAACATTCGCTAAGATTTTCATCCTAATCATGACGGCTCTTAGAAACAAACTTCTTGAGGAGCTTCATGATGGTTTTGTTGAATGCTTCTATGAGGCCATTGGCTGACGGGTAGTATTCCATTGATGTGACACTTCGAATCATGAACTTGTCTCAAAATCTCTGATAACCGTGACTTACGAACTGTGTTGCATTGTCATGGACAATTCGTCTCGGTACACCAAAGTAGTAGATGATGTGATGTTTGATAAATATGATCATATTTGAAGCCTTGACTTCTTTCAATGGAATTGCTTCCGCCCAGTTGGAGAAGTAATTGGTTACTGCCAGGATGAACCAGTGTCCTTTGGCAGACAAAGGAGAGATTGGTCAGACGATGTCCATTCCCCACATCTCAAATGGCCAAGATGCATATTTTAGATGTAAGTTCCCTGGTGCTTGATGAATGAAGTCATCATGGATTAACATACATGATAATGTTTAGCATAGTCAACGGCATCTGAAAACATCTTTGGTCAATAATAGCTAATTCGTCAGAGACGGTCTCCTACTTAGCTCCGGGTTGATGAGCTTCGTACATCTCGTCATGAGCTTCATTGAGAGCCTCATGCGCTTCTTTTCTAGAGAGGCAACGAAGCAAGACTCCATCATGTAATTTGTGGTACAAGGTTTGAGAGATCGCATTGTAATTGAATCAAAGAGCCTTCTGTTGATGGCGGCCGCTTCTTTAGCATCATCAGGTAGTATCCTATACAAGACGTAGTCAATATACAAGAATCACCAATCCCGTGGTTCCAGCTCAATTGAAGTTGAAAATACGATCTCGGCTATTATCTCATTTGAGCAATGTTCTAAGGGAAACTTTGGGTGGTACAAGTCACAACCCTTGACGAATATCGTCGTCTCTTCTTTTGGTGGCAATGCTAAAGAAGTTTCCAATGAGGCTAAAACATCAGCATATGTATTCTTAACTCGTAGGATGTATTCAATGAAGAAGCCTTTAAACTTCTGAGCTGACTCTATCATGGCAAAGTGAGGCTGAGTCCTCATTACATACTTCATATTCTCCTCAAACTTGATTCACGATAAGTTGAGAATCACCATAAGCCTCAAGGTGTCGAATGTTGAGCTCTTCGGCGAACTGCATCCCTAGTAGCAAAGCACCGTACTCCGCTACATTGTTAGTACATTAGAAAGAATCCTCTTGGGATTACACGGCCTCCTAGGGATACAAGTACCACCCCCATGTTAGCAGTGATTACTCCAGTAGAGTTTCTCTAGATGCACCATCAATGAACAATTTTCATACTTGTATAACTTCTTGAGTTGCACAAGCTTTACGACTTTGTCTGGTAAATCTTCATATAAATTGGACAATTCAGATACCATATAGTCAGCTAAGAAATCTGCTAGAGCTTAGCCTTTAATAGTCTTTTGGGGCATAAATTGCATGTCATATTATGATAGGAGGATCGCCCATTTTGCTAGTCAACAATTCTGAGAAGATGGCTTCATTATGAGCATTCTCAAAGGATTTACCTTAGAGATGACATAAATTGTCTGGCCGACCAAGTAGTGTCGCATCTTCTCGATAGCAAATACTAAAGCAAGACACTCCTTTTCCACCGGATTGTACCGGTGTTCATCTCTAATCATGGTTTTGCTAAGGTATTAGATTGCCTATTCATGTCCTTGGTCATTGTTCTGGGCTAGCAAAGCTCCAAGAGAATGATCCATGGCCCTCACATATACCAAGAAAGGTTTCCCTGATATCGGGGCCACTAGGATGGGTGGTTACATGAGGTATCTCTTGAACTCTTCAAATACCTTTTGACAATCTATATCCCAAACGAAGAAAACTCCTTTCCTCATCAGCTTGGTAAAAGGCTGACAGCATCCCGAGAGGTTTGCTATGAATCTCTGGATGTACACCAATCTGCCATGTAAGCCTCTAAGCTCTTTGATTTTCTCAGAGGTGGCATTTCTTGGATAGCACAAACCTTTTCTAGATCAAGAGAAATCCCTTTAGATGTGACTATGAATTCCAGGAATTTACCGCTTGACACCCCAAGAACAATTTGGTTGGATTCATCTTTAGTCAATGAGCTCGCATGATGTCGAACATCGTCTTCAGATCTGCAAGATGATTACCTCTATTTCAGCTTTTTACGACAATATTGTCTACATAACATTCTATCTTTACGTAGATGTTCATGGAAGATTGTATTCATAGCACACTGATAGGTTACACTAGTGTTCTTTAGTCCGAAGGACATTATTGTATAATAGTACACCCCTAGGGGTGTTCTAAAAGCAGTGTGCTTTTCATCTTCAAGGTACATTTTAATTTGGTTATACTCTAAGAATCCATCCATGAAAGACATCCTCTCATACCTATAAGTATTGTCAATTATGACATCTGTGATGAGGAGTGAGAAATCGTCTTTCGGACATGCAGCATTTAGGTCATGAAAGTCGATACAAATTCGGACCTTCCCATTTTTCTTAGGTATGAGAATGATATTAGCAACCCAGTCTGGGTATTGTTCCTCTCTGATAAAGCCTGAGTCGATAAGCTTCTTGACTTCTGACTCAATTGCTTCCATGATATCTTGGCGGATCCGATGTTATTGTTGTTTGACGGGTTTTGCATGCGGATCAATATTAAGACGACACATGACTACTTTGGGATCAAGACCAGGCATGTATTCATAATTCTATGCAAAGACATCTATATATTCTCTGATGAGAGATACGAAGTCTTCTTTCTCGGGTGGTGATAAGCTCTCACTTATGAAGATTGGCTTAGATTGGGTTCATCCCCCATGTTGACCTAGATAACCTTATCTTTGGTGGGCAGTTCGCACTGTTCAAAATGCCTATCTCACAAGATGTTAAGGCATTTGATCTAAGGATCGTTGGTTGATTCGATCAATTCTTGGTCATCCTCTGCATCTTTGACCGGAATACTAACTAAAGCCATATTCATGGACATGCTTTTAAATGTTGCTCAGACACTTACATCGGATTCCCTTGAGGATGTTCTGGATGAATGGTATTGACACAGATAGTTGCTGGTCTCATCTTTTAAAAGGGGAGAGTTAAAACATAACCTAACCCTCTTCTAGTTTTGTTATAATAATCAGGAGGTTTTCCTTCTGAGGCAAAAGATTGAATTGCCACTCGCCTTCCTTTTCTGAAGTTTAAACCTTCCTATTTACCAAAGTCATAACCCATTCTTCTAATTATATGAATGGAATTAGGTTCATAATGATGGAATTGTGGAGTTCCTGGATCATCCTCTGAACTTTCTCAACCGGGTAATTCGGAATTGACTTTCCCAAAATAGATTAGCTTTTGCCCTTTCCTTTTGGACGGGACCATGAAGAAAGCCTTCTGCACATCCTCCATCTCTTCGAATGTGGTGAGGGATGATTTGAAGTGCAAAGTGATTGATGCCTCGGTATACAATATGTGCCATGAATTAGTACCTGCGTCTGCATCGATCTCTATCTGTTCATATTCAGAGGACACATAAAATTGTAAGACGTGTCCACATTTATGATGTAACAAGTCACTTCGGATTTGAGATCTCTGATTTGACAACTGAGTTTGATTTTACCCAAGGATCATGTGTTGTTGGCCTTGACGCCGAAGATGGTTATCTAAGTAGAACTCAGCCTGTGTAGGGGAATCCCTAAGACTTGCATGACCCAGTATGACATGATGCTGAGTACATAGCCTAGATGAACTTGGACACGACTAATCTCAGAAGAGTTGATATACCCTGTATAGTACAGATGTCTATCTTGCTTTTGTTTAATCTGCATATCTTCCTGAGTGAATGATATGCATGGCAGACTTCTTATAGCTTGTAGACATTGTACATAAGATTGTCCTTTAGAAGCTTTAGGAACTGGAGTAACTTGAGTAATAAAGCTCTATGTGTTTGTCAAAGCTTTAATTAGAGCTTCCCTTGTGGTCTTGGACAGTCACTGGAGCTCGTACAAGGTGATCCTTGTAAGGATGTTAGCCAATTGCGCCGTGATGTTGAATTGAAAGGGAGTGCTTGATTCTCTAGTTTCCTGATGAAGAAGATTCTAGTTGAAGCGAAGCTCTTTCTGTTTTCCTTTATCGATTGTCTTCTTAGGAGCAGAACCCCCAGCCTCTTGGGGTTGTTCTTCTGTTCCTTGTGCATTTTGGTCGTAATTTTTCAAATATAATTTCCCTGATTGGGTGCAAGGGTTATCTCTTTGATCTGCTGTATGGACAATCCTCTCTTTTTTTGAGTCTGTGACAGGTTTAAGATGGTCATCATCCACATTTATAGAGGGGCTAATCATATTGGATGACTTAGCCTTGTCTCTCTTCTTCTTCGTTGACGAACTTATCCACTGTTAGTCTTCAATTAAACCGGGATGAACCTACATCATCTCTCCTTTTGGAGCGGTAAGGGGTACCAAACCTTTATCCTTCTAGCCATGTGAGTTAGCATTCTTCATGTGTACTTCTCCCTTATGGATAGGGATAATACCATCCACGGTCGCTACGAGAGGAAAATCTCCGAACTGGACCGATATCAAACTGGTGGATACGGTCTTTTGTTCTGACTTTAACTTGAGTAGGTTAGCATTGACCAGGTGTTGCAAAATATCCTTGAAGATATAGCATCTCCTTGTCGGATGCCCTAACATTCTGTGATACCGGCAATAATTTGGGTAATCCACTTTTCCTGCTTCTTCGGGTCTCTTCACTTCAAGAAGTTTCCACCAAAGTTGATTGTTTCATACCTGATGGGCATCATAAGTCCATACTTCAAAATCTCTCTACAAATGTCTTTATGGATTCTCCCTTTCTCTACTTGGTGGTAAGAAGGGTCGGAACAGAGACTTCTGAATCATCTTCGAAGAACGTGGCTAAGAAAAGCCTTTCTAGATCTACCCATTTCTGAATTGACCCAGCAGGGAACTTTATGAACCATTCGAAGGAAACCACCTTAAGGGTGCCGATGAATAGACGAGTCAATATGACATTGTTCGTTATCACATCTCTAGTTTGTGACTTGAAGTAATAGATTTATTGATTCGGCGATCCCGTGCCATCAAAAGCTTGTAGAGTCAGAGCTTTGAACTTCGGAGGATATGGAGCTATGTCCCATTCTGCAGGATAAGGCCACACTACTCTATTGTCTTGGAGCTTGCTCCTGTTAGTAATTATGTTAAGACGGGCTTCCAATTCCTCCATCTTGGCCAACTGAGGATTGTGTTGATTCTCGCCCTCTTTCTCTTCCTCAGAAGTAGACTTCATGTTGTGAGCTTCATGGTCTGAATTCTCGTTTATCTTATCTTTCCCTTTTGACGACTTTGTCTTTCAGGAAGATTCAACTTTTTGGACCTTTTCTACGACAAGCTAAGTCAAAAATTTTCGTAGTTGATTGAGAGTCTCCTGTTGAGCCTGGAGCATGGCATGATGTTCATCGACCCTCCTCGCTAGGTCATTTGAACTCCTTATCATGTAAACAGAATTCCCATGTGCTACGAAAGAACTCGAGGACTGAGACTCTGCGATGGCCGAATGTTCATCATTAGAAGTTGCTCCTCTAGCCAGTCGTTTATAATTAATAGGAGGAATAGCTCTTGTCTGAGTCCGGGTGTGTTGGTATATCCCTTCAAACTCATCATTGATTTCTCTGACGGTCGGCGAACGACTTGCTTCAGAGTCATCAGAGCTATGAGCTGAGGCTTTCCGTCGGCCAATCACGTTTATAGTAACTACAGAATATTTGATATCTATAGCCTTCTTCTTATAGTGTCATCGTTGCTTGGTAGGTCGGGTGACGTTTGTCAATCGATCGAATACCGATCGTCGGGGTGTCGAACTACAACATTAGTATTTTGAGAACTGTAGAAAATAAGCTGCTCACATTGACATGAATAAGCGGCTCGTTGCACTGGTATTTTCCTTGAAAGCAACTCCCTTAAGTCAGATACATGGGGACATTCTCTCACAAAACATGAGGTTGGAGATGGAACCCTCTATCCATCAATGGACGAGACTGATTCTTGTTGAACATGGATCTTGAATCCACAGTGATCTCTTTAAACATGACGGACCACATCGTGTTTTGTTCGAATAACACCAGATCAAGGTATGTGTTTTGTTAATGAGACGTAGTCCTGGGACTTATGTTCTAATGGATCAACCCAGTCCTAGGACTTGCATTCAGAATCTATAACATGCTCTTGGGGGCTATGTTGAATTTGGGAAACGCTTCCCTGAGGGTCGCATCTTGAAATTAAAACGCATCCTTGCAGGCTGCATTCTGATGTTGAAACGCATCCTTGCGGGCTGCGTTTTGATTTTAAAATGTGCCCATAAGGGCTAGATTTTAGATTGATTATGCGTGGCTCATACTTGGTCTCATTAATGTGAGATTCGTGTTCTGAAGTAGAAACGCAACGCAAGCTGAGGCCCACAATTGGAGAATTCGGGTTGATTGAGAGATCGGCTCTCTCGGAGATTGGTTCATTATAAGGATATTCCCCTCTATCGAGCAGCATTCTTCTTGGCCTGTTTTAAGGCCTTTGTAGTAAGGTCATCTGCATTGATGGAGCTTATCGCCGCAATGGGCTTCTTCTGACCAGATACACGTTGATTTGACGCAGTTGTGAGATCTTCGACTCGCTTTACGAGTCTAGCAAAGGCCGAGCCCACTTCTTCAGAGGAGGGGCTGTTCAAGCCATGTAGTCAGAAGGGGAGGACCTAATTTGGTGGCTTAGCAATAGTTTTGGTCTCTTTGGAGACCACACGGACCCTGCACATAGCCTTGAGGCTAAGGGTGTAGGCATCAAAAATTGCCGATAGGTCCCCGCACACAGCTCAGTGTTAACGAGCGACGATTGAACGTCACTACCCGGTTCACAAGAGTTCAAACGACGTCGGTGAGCAATTGAAGCCAACCGACGGAATACGTGAGCCGACAGAATGTCAGAATCACGAGGATACGGGTTGACCGAAAACCCCGCGATCACCGCAATTGGACTAACGCCCGCTGTGCCCCGATCACC
>BQKN01000566.1:251424-269530 GCA_022839385.1 Asparagus kiusianus
TATATATATATATATATATATATATATATAAGTATAGAGGAGGAGATGTGTCGAGATCAGAGCAGTTGACTCGATCATATCGTCCTCAAAAGTCGAACAGACCAACTCAGGAACAGAGGCATTGCCCCTCAGTTAGCGCCCCACCTATGCTTAGAAAATGAGACGACACAAGCAAGTGATCTCTAGTCACATCAATAGCATCCTATCAACTACCTCATAAATGTACCTCAAGGATACTAACTGTCGGCTATTCAAATTTCATTCTGGTTTAGCCAACCAAGTTTGAATGAAAGGGGCCAGTGTTATATCCTGTTAATAACCTAAGTATTAATCCTCCCTCTAGAGTCAACACGTGTCCCATGACTGTTAAATCTTTAGTTTAACCCCACTCTAAGGCAGGATGACTTATATGACATAAGCACAACCCTTGAAAACAAGACCCTGGTCAAGCTGACAACTTGCGAAGCCAAATAGAAAGGTGGTACTCGCGGGCCTACCCGAAAAATTTAGATGAGAAGCATCCTCACTCAACCTACCATTCAAATTCATAACTCTTGACCCACCCCAACCGACAACTTGTGAAACCTGTATTAGTCTGCCTCTGATGAGACAAGGCGGAAAGCGGTACATCCTCAAGCTTCCCACCAAACAATAGATTCCCATCACATTGAAAGCATGAACAATGTCATTATTGCTCCAACGCTAAAAGTTTTTATGACCCATTGAACCTTGTCAGCATCATGCTTCCCGTGTCATCATCTTCTTAAACAAAGGGATGAATTATCTCCCTCTGTAGCCGACACCTATAAAGCAGATGCTAACTAAGCTACCAGCTTGGACTCACCTGAAGTTACTTATCTATCCTTGTGGATCTACTACAAAAGGGAAGTGCAGCTTGCTAGTAGCGGGTAAGAAAAACTCTCACATTTATATTCCTACTCAAGCTTTATACTAATTTGACCCTTGAAGGAACCACCGGAGATCCCAAAACTCCGACTCATAGTATTCTCCATGTGCATGATGAGACTATCGGCTCTAAGACCAGTCGTCTGAAGAAGCTTGAGAACCCTAACTCCTCACATAATCCCACAAATAATCTCTCTGTTAGATAACTAACATCAACAACAATTAACAAAATTTTTACCTCTTCATATTTTTCTTTTCTTCTCTTTATCTGCTGATAAAGATGAAGATTTACCTTCAAGGGTCTAGAACCCACTTGCAATGTAAGTTTTCCATTATCTCCTTTGTTTTGCTTAGATATTCATGTTTTAGGGTTTTATTTTCTTTTGGTAGATTAGATTTATTTTGTTGCATTGTAGAGTAGATTAATCGAATGTTCTCTATGTTTTATTATTTTCTTGTATTTTTATTTAGTACTATAAATTTACTTTCTTTTATTTTTATTTTTTACACTAGATTTATTTTTATGCTAGTAATATAGAATTTTTTTCTTGCTCTTACTTTTCTCTATGCAATTAGTTTTTAATTTCATTCTCTTTCTTTTATTTTCTCTAGTCTAGATTTATTTCTTTGTTTTTAATTTCTAAAATGTAGAACTAAAATCTTGTAGAAATTCTAGAATTGTATGAAACTTGTTTGATTTTTTATAATTCATGAATTACTCTCCTGTGCTTAAAATGATTATGTTTAGTATAATCAACTTGAAAACTAATTGGTGTAAGAAGAATTAGATATACATGGGGGTATTAACCTTAGCTCCTAATCATTTGGAACATATAGTATATACATGGAGGGTTCCTTGTTTGTATTTTTCACCCGACGTACTAGTTCTGTTTAATTAGGCCTTAAGTGGGAGTATTTGCATTCTAGATTGTTAAGATTAAAAATTACTTGTAGTTCATATCTGGAGATTAATGGTACGAGATTTGTATGTGAGGGTTTTCTTGTCTAGATTATCCCCTCACTGTGCTTTTCTTGTATTATTAATCTCTAAGATACAATTGCAGAATTTCGAGGATGAAATTCTTTGGGGGGGGGGTGAATGTAAAACCCTTTAAATTTAAAAATATTGTGAAATTTAAAATAAATGGTTTTTATGATGTTTGACATTGCTCTGAGGTGAATCAGTATGATAATAAATGATTTGAGATTGATTACGAATGTATAAATACATAAATATGTGAGTATATACAAATGTACACATAAACCTATAGTTGATCAACTTTTGGGTCGGTCGACCGACGAGGGGCATCAGTCGACCGATGAACTCAGATTTTTTGAGTTCCAGTTTCGGTTCAGGTTAGTTTTGATTTAGGTTTGAATATATAAATACATGTTTTTCGAGTTCCTTCCTCTCTTTTATAAACATCTAAGAACCCTAATAGCCTCCCTCTCCCCTCAAAACCTAGACCCTTTTTTGGTGAAATTTTTGAGAACTTTGTCAAGAAAATCCCGAGTGGAGGACGAGATCCGCAGCGTTTGTGTAGAAGGATCATGCTCACGCGTGTTTAGAATTTCAGCATGACATTTTGAGGCAAATTTCATATCCCCCAAACTCATTCCCTATTTTCATTGGTTTTATTTTAGTATTTAGTTGATTTTAAAATATATTTTATATATAAAGATCACTTCTTGTGAACCGTATGATGAAAAGATCTAACTTTTTTGATTTAACAAGATATGTAACGGATTTCTAGACATGAACTTTGAGCTTTAAATGTGATTTAATATGAGTTTTGTTGATTTTTATGGTTTTAAAGATGTCATTTAGTCGACCAATCAAAGGCTGTTTGAATATGCATGTTTGTGTACGTTGGCGGGCGACCGATAGGATACTTTGGTTGATCGATAGGAGTTTTTTTTGCCTATTTTGCTTCTTTCTCATGCGCGTTTGGTTGCAAACACAAAGTACAAACTACACGTCATTTCACGTGCATAGTTTACGAGAGTATAGGCATTGGATTTGAGCACGCATGAGCATTTGGCGGTGCATAACCTATATTTGAGTTTGTCATAATGGGGAGTGACACTTATATTGCATTTTATGATAGTTAGATGCTTGAGTGGGTTAGTTGGTATATCACAATAAGATCGTGGTAGACTACACTCATGGTGGTTAATTTCTATACTACAATGAGTCTGTAGTAGCTACACTCCGTTGTATAATATTGTTTTCCAGAATAGGGTGATATGCCTATTTCTGCAGTGCGATTGAGTGAGGTAGTTGATGCAATAGGATATTGTGAGTGCCTTATAAAAGCATCGTTGTTTTTGATAGAGAATTTCACAGATAGTATTCATGCTTCCATGTTAGTTACTTGAGAGTAGGGTGCAAGACTGAAGTTGTCATACACAGCATATTTTAAATGAGTTCTCCTTGATCGGAATATTATTGTTGTGACTGTGCCACCTACCAGAGGGTAGTGTGAGGTTATTAGAATGATTTGTATTGGATGAGGTTTGGTTATGAATTGTTCTTTCATTTATTGTTTATTTCATAGGATTTGGAGTTGGTATTTAGCGATTCACAATTTGAGATACGAGGTATATACATGATGGTTTTCTTGTTTGGATTATTTCGCTCGACATACCCATTCTCGTGTGGTAGATTTCTAAAAATTAATTTTCACATAGTTTAGGATAGAAGATTTTATATCTATATCTACTGACATGTATTTTTCATATACTCCTAACCCTCTTCCCCTAGGGACGGTGGAGATGATCTCGCTAGTACTTTGACGCTCAATGTTTGTAAAACCTAGTAATTTTTTTAAAATACTATGATAAATAGTATTAAATACGTTATATCATAATAAATATCATTTAATAATGAATGAGAATGATAGTACTGAGACCAATTAAGAGTATATATGCATTATACACCAATGCAATTTGAATCTGGAAAGACGACCAGTTAAGAGCATATATGCATTACACACCTATACAGTTCAAACCTAAAAAAACTCTAAAGACAAAGGTTGTAGGTATCTTCAATAGATTTCTAACTCATCTTAAATCACCTAATTCCAATGTTTGAAAAAAGTAACAGCCAAAATACCGAAGAGTGTTTTCCCAGTCCCATTTAGATTCAGGTTCTTTTGGTTTGTTTCGGATTTACCTGTATATATATATAGAAATACGCATAAAATTCTCTTTTACATCAGATTTGTGAACCCTAGTAGCCACCCTCTCCCCTCAAAACCCCTAGAGTATACTTGTGGTGAATTTTGAGAGCTTTGTTAAGCAAATACCAAGTAAGGGGCGAGATTGTTGGCGTTTGGTGAGGGAGGACCTGTATTCTTGCACTCTTGTATTTTTTAGCAGTGATTTAGGGCAAGATCATCTTCCTACAAACCTATCCCCTGTAGTAGTTCATGTTTTTAATATGTTTAATTGGTTAATCTAATGTTTAGAGCTTATTTTGATGATTTAAATCCTAGTTTTGATGTTAGATCTTAAAACGATGAAGAGATCAGTAGGAGTAATACTTAATTGATGAAAATAGATAATCAAGATTATTAGAGTTGTAATTAATTGATAGTTTTCATTTTACATGATTTAAACCCTAATTATAGATGAATAGAATTTGAGTTTTAAACATGAAACAATGTAATGATATGATCTTGTGAACCTCTTTATTACCCAAACTTAATTGAAAGCATAGTTTGCAGATTTTTGAATTGATAATGCTTAGGTATGTGATTAGTGATGGTTTATCCCAATGTTTACACCTTAAACAAATATAAATGCTAGCTAGAGTGCTACAACATGTTATTGATTTTACTAGTTTATCTTGTATGTGGCAGCAAGTTATTGCAACTTAACATTTTAACGATTTGATTCTTAATAATTATTGATAGAGTTGTGTCAGCCATACTTGGTGAGTTGAGATGAAAGATTAGATGAGTAGATCACTGTGAATTTAGAAATCGGTCAATGGGTCAATGTATACTTGGTTGTGTTTTCTTTTGGCATTCGGGCCCTGACTTATTAAGCCCAACAAAAAACTTAGTTTTTTTAAAGTTTTTAGTCGACTGACGGGCGCGGCTATGTGTGTGATTTGTGTGACCTCAGTTTATCAGTCGACGGAAGCTTTCGTCGGTCGACTGATGATGCTAAATTTTGTGAGTTCGCCTAATCAAGTTCAAATTTTTGATTTTGGTTCCTTGCACATCGGTTCATTGTACGAGCACATAGTACAAGTTATAGGTGAATATTTACGCATATTTTGGGGGTATATGTATGGAGATTGAGTACATACAAATCTGTTATTCGGGATAGACAAATTATTTGCAATCGTTAACGACTATTATAATTCATTATAATTACGAATGGTTGGGTGGGGTTAGTTGGGTTCTACAATGAGACCATGGATAGACTACACTCTGAATGCTTTAGTCAGGACCTCAAT
Organism: Asparagus kiusianus; assembly: GCA_022839385.1. Classification (NCBI taxonomy): domain Eukaryota; kingdom Viridiplantae; phylum Streptophyta; class Magnoliopsida; order Asparagales; family Asparagaceae; genus Asparagus; species Asparagus kiusianus. Next base: position 256,799 of record BQKN01000566.1, read on the forward strand.
GAGACCGTGATGGACATCACTCCTTTATGTACTTTTGGTCCGCACGAGCGTGCGTAGAGGTCGCTGAACCTATTTATCGGTCCACATGGTTATGCGCAGAGGCTGATATACCTACTTATCGGTCCACATGCTTATGAGCAGAGGTTAATATACCTATTTATCGGTTCACACGTGGGTGCGATGAGTTGATATACATATTTATTAGTCTGCATGGTTATGCGCAGATGTTGATATACCTATATTTGGTCCGCATGGTTATCTGCAGAGGTTGATATACCTATTTACCGGTCTGTACGATGGTGCGATGAGTTGAAAAATTCCAGAGAAGGACGATTTGATAAATTTAATGGTAATATGAGTGTAGGTTGAAATTACACTAGAGGAGGTTGAATAGGGTAATATGATAATAAATGTGCAATTAAAATTTGTCAATACAACACACCAACCAAATTAAATGCAAAGGCAAAAAATAGAGAAAGAGTTTAGAGAATAGTTAGCCCATAGCGACACACGATACGTTCACGAGGTTCGATCCTCCGACCTACGTCCCCGACCACCTCTCCCAATGGTAACTTCACTATCACACCAGGTTTGAAAGTCAGAACTTCTTCACAATGATCTCCTCTTAAGATCTTACAATCCACAGAAGTGATCTCTCGAGATCAATCTCACCACACAATCACAATGGAAGAAGGAAATACTCTCACAACAATCCTATAACAAGGATCAAGTGAAGAACAAGTAAAGCTCAACGGTTGTGGAGTGTGAATATGAGAAAAACAAAGGATTAAACACAATTGAGGATTAAGAATTGAATGTTTGAGCTTAAGAACACTTAGAAAACCAAACTTAAGATTTTTCTCTTGCTAAATTTATAACTGAAGTTATGAGGGTGGTTGGGTATTTATAAAATCCCCAAAACATAGCCTAAATCCCAAACAAGAGACAAAATCCCAAAATTTCAGCTCAGTCAAAAACTAGTAGTTATAGTATTATAAGTCGACATGCTATAATACATAAGTCGACTTATAAAACTACTCGTTATAGGCTATAGAACACATATAAGTCGACTTACTGAAGATCATAAGTCAACTTATCGTATATAAGTTGTAAAACCAAGTATTTTTGTTATGAAGATATGTGAATTTTTTGTGATAAATAATTTTTATTATGATAAATAGCTTGAGGTCATGGATATACTTGATAACAAGCTATTAGAGATGTATGAGTGTATATGTGTAGAGTTTTGTGCATGGATGTTTGCAGATAAACAAGACATGCACGAAACTGGATATTGTCTGCTCAGTCGACTTATCAGTTGACTAACCAGTCGACTGATGAGTCGACCTATGAGTCGACTGACGGGTTGTTTTTAGGTTTTATTTTCAGTTGCGGGTTTGGTTGGGTTTTGTTCAGGTTTTAACAGTATTATATATATATATTCTTTTACCCGAAACCTACCCCAAATCCAACAGATCTCAGAGAAACACTAGCCCCTCTCTCTCCCCTCAAACCCTAGCTTCGTTGTTGGAGATTTTTGGGGAATTTTCGGAGGATTTGTAGCAGGATTTTATGGTGCTATCGAAGGAGGATCATTTCCTCAAGGGTTCAGGAGTTTTACAGCACATCAGAGGTGAGTAGCATCTCACCCAGCCCTATACCCACTATTTGTATGATTTTATTGAGTTTTATTTCGGATTCATTGAGCCTAAATCATTATTTTGTGAATAAAAGTAGATCTTTATAGCATATGATGTGAGAAATCAAATTTTTAGTTTATAAAAAGCTCACTAACGATTCTTAATACAGAGATCTAGATCTGAAACCACTTTAATAAGAGATTAAAGTTTTGATTTATTGTCTTTAAAATGTTTAAATCATGTGTATACATGTTTCGGATTTTTGGTGATGATTCTACATATTAAACTGTCATTTTAAACTGATTCATATCTGTTTGAACACATAATATTATGCTTGGGATATAATGATTTTACAAATAAACATCATGTGCACGAAAACTAGAAATCTGGCGGCTCAGTCGACCTATCAGTCGATTTATCAGTTGACTGATGAGTCAACCAATGAGTCAACTAACGAGAATTTCTAGCTTTTTCTTCTTTTCTGTCTGACCAGTCGACAAACAAAATAAGTCGACCGATGATCCCAGTCGACTCATGAGTCGACTAATGAGGAAATTTTTAGTTTCCTCGGTTTGGATATGTTTGGATATGTTTGGATTGTTTCAGTTTAACTGAAACTGTTTATGCATGTTTACTTTTACTGCATACTTTAATGTGAACGAGGAGTCGCCTCAAATATCTGATATTAGAAATTTATGTTTACTTTGTATCTCTACATGTGGGATGACTTGCGGACACGAGTTTAGATTTCGCATACAGAGACACGTGTGAAATTAGTGTATATGCATCTTTTCATATATTTTATTTAGTCCATGTGTTGGGCAATTATTTATATGTAGTCCATGTGTTGGACATTCATCATATTAAGGCCATGTGTTGGATATTTATTTTTTAGTCCATGTGTTGGACAATTTACATATGCAGTCCATGTGTTGGACACCTATTTAGACCTTGAGTATGACACTTATACTTACATAAGCTGGATATGACACTTATGTGAGTTGTGACATGACACAGTATTTAAGTTCTGAGATGGGTTTGTCTTCTTTTATTTATTATCACTGTATTAGATTTTGGGTTTGGTGTTTAGGAATTTATAATTTTAGATACAAGGTATATACATGAGGATTTCCTTGTTTGGATTATTTCACTCGACGTACCTATGCTCGTGTTGTAATTTCCTAAATACTAAAATCCTCTTATTGTTAGGGATTTACAATTAGAGCTTCAAGGTATATACATGAGGGTTTTCTTGTTTGGATTATTTCGCTCAACGTACCTATGCTCATGTTGTAATTTTCTAAATAGGATCAGTGATTTTATATATATATTTGTATTAACTATATTTTCTGTATACAACGAGCCCTATCCCTTGGGGTTGGTTGTGATTTTGCTCGCTAACGCTTTGATGCTTATTGTCCCTCCCCTTTCAGGTAACGTGCCAGGTGCCTAGAGAGTGGCAGGTTGATGATGATGCATTTTAGTGATTCAGCTGTCTATTTTAGTTATATTTTTCTTTTGAGCTCCACTGTAGACTTTTGTTTAAACATTTGAGGATTTTATTCTAGAAGTTCTAATGACTGTGTGCCTTATTTCCTCTTATTCAGAGATTTTGTATTTGAGACTTGTTGAGAAACTCTAGTTTATTTATTTCAGACATTGACTTGTATTTCATTATGTTAGATGATGGAAATATTAATTTGATCCCTATTATTTCATCAGTTGACTCTTTTATTATCTTTTACTTGCTTTTGTAGCTATACCTGTTATTGACTCTACTAGAGAGATAGTAATTGTGATGGTGAAATATGTTTTTGCATGGTGTGGTGCATGGTAGGTTTGACATTCTTGATTTCACCTTGGACTGCAGCCTTGAGTGAACCCAGGGGTGTCATAGTTGGTATCAGAGCTCTTGTTCCAATATTCTTAGGATCATCCTGTGTCGAGTCGTGGATCTAGGAAAGAGTTTCTTAGGATTCATATATAGAGTCCGTAAGGATTTCCTAATATGAGTGAGAACGATATATGCGTATATCTCAAAATTTGAGAATTTTTTTTGACAACTATTTTGTGTAAACTTAAAGTATTTGTGTGAATGCTAAATTGTCGTGAAAATCATATTGTGATATATTATGTATGTATATATATATATCTATTTTGACTCATGAACTCTTATTTCTTATGATTAGAGAGATGGCAGGACATGGTAGATCTTGTACTCGGAGAGCTGGACAGGAAGAGTCATAGCAAGCTCAACCTGAGGCACAACGGGCTCTACCTGAGCCATAGCAAGCTCAATCTGAGCCACAGCAGGCCCCACCAGAGCCACAGCAGGCTCCGCAGTAAATTATAGATCTTATGGCTCCTATAGTCGCTAGGATAGTAGCAATTAAGGAGCTTGTGGTGAATCATATCACGCCACCACCACCACCACCAGTAGATCAGTCACAGGGGATACCAGCCGTTCCTATCAGCAAAAGACCCCCAGAGACCACACACCTGTAGCTATTCCACCAGTAGTCCCGAATAGAGCTACAAAGCAGGAGGACTAGCTCCGTATGGTAGAGAGGTACCAGAAGATGAGCGCACCAGAGTTTCAAGGGTCATCAGACCCTCTTGCAGCCTATAAGTGGAAGGAGGATATGAGTAACACCCTCGATATACTTAATATGGATTCGGTATAGAAGCAGAGATTGGCATCCTACAGTCTGAAGGGAGACGCCGAGGGATGGTATCGATGTCAGTTCACTCCAGAGCACCGGATGACCCTCACATGGGAGGATTTCTTATATTTCTTTGATGGACAGTATATTTCTTCTGCAGCACGGACTGGGAAGGAACTTGAGTTATCCCGGTTGACTCAGGGGTACAAGTTAGTGGTAGATTTTGAGAGCAGGTTCATGGAGTTGCTGCACTTCATGGGTATGTGGCAGACAGGAGAGCGCCAGACTCAGATGTTCCTAGCAAGGTTTTGCCCTAATCTTCGTCGATACCTTATCTTGAGGAAGTTCCATTTAGTTCGAGAGGTAGCTGAGGCTGCCACCTCACAGGAGATTAAGAACAAGAGACCTTTTTCAGGACCGTAACAGCAGCATCAGGGCCCTCATAAGAAGGGACCCTAGCAGGATCAGAGAGCGCATCAGCAGCGCAAGTTTCAGGGAGTTTTCTATAACTATCATAAGGTCGGACATAAGGCATCGGAGTGCCGTAGCGCACCAGCAGGAGCTCAGCAGGGCAAGGGCCCAAACCAGCAACAGCAAAGAGTTTAGGGTAGAGATCAGGGTCAGCAAATGAGGCTAGAGACACCGCCAGCAGCCCAGAAGATTGAGGGACAGATTTGTGCAGTTCAGGAGATTCCTAAGGGCCAGATAGTCCCGTATTCTCCAGCACTAACAGCAGAGCAGTCTTCAGCCATAGGCAGAGTATATGCGGTAATACCATGTGATCATGGAGCTAGCAGAGTAGTAGTGGAGGGTACGTTCCTTGTGAATACTTTTCCCGCCCGTATTCTCTTTGATTTTGGAGCTTTGCATTCCTTCATTTCGTATGTTTTTATGACTAGACTCTAGTTCGTAGCTCAGCCTTTAGACACCCCTTTAGACACCCCTTTATGTGAGATATCGCTTTTGGAGAGCATTTGTAGGAGGTGTACTATTAGTTTAGATGAGTTGGAGTTTGTTGTCAATTTGATAGTGTTGCATATGTCCGAGTTTGATGTTATCCTTGGCATTGATTGGTTGTCTTCCTACCATGTTAGTATTGACTGCTTTACAAAGATAGTCAATTTGCGAACGTCCGATGGGTTTGAGATGAGTATGGAAACCTCTCAGGGCAACCGCTTTGCGGAGTCATTTCTAACGTACATCGAGGAGGTTATGTAATGAGATCAGAGTATTGATTTATTGGAGACTAGAGTTGTCTCAGAGTATCAGGATGTCTTTCAGGACATATTTGGGTTACCTCCTGTGAGAGAGGTCAAGTTTTGTATTGAGTTGTAGCCGGGCACAGCCTCGATATCCCACGCACCCTATCGCATGGCACCTGCTGAGATGAGGGAGCATTAGACCCAGTTGGATAAGTTGTTAGCTCAGGGTTTTATTCGTCGGAGTCATTCTCCGAGGGGTGCGCCAGTTCTCTTCGTGAAGAAGAAGGACGGCAGTATACGTTTGTGTATAGATTATAGAGAGTTGAACAAGGTCTTTATCTGGAATAGGTACTCATTATCTAGGATTGATGACTTGTTCGACCAGTTGCAGGGAGCGCAGTATATCTCAAAGATCCATCTTTATTCTGGTTATCATCAGTTGCGTGTTCGAAAGATGGATATTACAAAGACTGCTTTTTTGACTCGATATGGATCTTTCGAGTTCATGGTCGTGCCATTTGGGTTGACCAATGCACCCGCGGTATTCATGGACTTGATGAACCGGGTTTTTCGTCCCTTTTTGGATCAGTTTATGATTGTTTTTATCGATGATATTATCATTTATTCGAGATTGGAGGCAGAACACGAGTAGCACCTACGGTTAGCTTTGGGGACTCTACAGGAGCATCAGTTATATGCTAAGTTCAGTAAGTGTGAATTTTGGCTTTCAAAAGTCAAATTTCTCGGCCACGTCATCAGTAGAGGGGGCATAGTAGTAGATCCGACTAAGGTTACAGCAGTTCTTGATTGGGAACCACCAAAGGCGGTGATAGAGATTCGTAGCTTTTTGGGATTAGCCGATTATTATAAGAAGTTCATCCAGGACTTCTTGAAGATTTTGACACCACTTACACGTCTTACGAAGAAGGGTGTATAGTTCATTTGGAGCGTGAAGTGCCAGAAGGCTTTTGATATCTTGAAGACTAAGTTGACTACAGCGCCAGTTTTGACTATTTCGAGTAGCGACATGACATTTGTAGTCTATACAGATGCGTCATTAGCAGGTTTAGGAGGCGTCTTGATGCAGACTCAGAGGGTAGTAGCATATATCTCACAGTAGTTAAGGGTGCATGAGCAGAACTATCCCACTCATGACTTGGAGTTAGCAGAAGTAGTATTTGCACTAAAGTTATGGAGGCACTACTTGTATGGAGTGCAGTTTGAGTTGTTCACATACCATCAGAGTCTGAAATATCTTTTTTCTCAGAAGGAACTCAACCAGAGATAGAGGAGATGGATTGAGTTTATCATGGATTACAAGTTCGCGATCTAGTATCATCCGGGGTAGGCGAATGACGTAGCAGATGCTTTAATCAGGAAGCGTCGACATCAGGTTTTGGCTTTGAGCTCATTGTATCGAGATCTTCTTACTCTTAGCCAGTTTGATTTCAGACCCGAGATTAGTGGAACCAGTGTATTTTTGGAGCTGTGCCAATCCAGCCATCTTGGAGTATCAGAGTTGTCAGAGCTCAGCTAGAAGACTCTTGGAGTCAAATCCAAAAGGAGGAGATTTTCAAAGAGCCTAAGGCTGATTGGACCATTGGAGCAGATGGAGGTCTCCGGATGAAGGGTAGACTGGTTATGCCATCCAGTGCCGAGCTGAAGAGACGGTTATTTGATGAAGCACATCGTACTCGGTACACAGTACATCCAGGGACGACTAAGATGTACAAGGACCTGAAGAGACACTTTTGGTGGAGTGGTATGCATAGAGAGATTGCAGAGTATGTAGCTATTTTACCTGTCAGCAAGTGAAGGCAGAGCATCAGAGGCCGACAGGAACACTTCAGCCTTTACCCATCCCAGAGTGGAAGTGGACGGATATTTCTATAGACTTCATTATTGGGTTGCCGAAGTCGAAGAAGGGGAATGATTCTGTTTGGGTCATAGTGGACAGATTGACGAAGTCAGCATATTTTATTCCTGTGAAGACTACATATACAGCTGAGACGTATGCGAGGATGTTTATTCGGGAGATATTTCAACTTCATGGAGTTCCTGATACGATTGTGTCAGATCGAGGTTCAGTGTTCACTTTGCATTTTTGGAGGAGTTTCTAGGATTCGTTTGACAACAAACTATCCTACAGAAGTGTATTCCACCCACAGACGGATGGTTAGACGGAGAGGGTGAATCAGGTGTTGGAGGACATATTTCAGGCTTGTGTCATTGACTTTCAAGGTAGCTGGGAGGATCATATTCCACTAATAGAGTTCGCTTATAACAATAGTTATCAATTGATAATCAGTACGGCCCCATATAAGGCATTGTATGGAAGACCTTGTAGATCACAGATATGTTGGGTAGAACCGGAGGATAGCTTAATTCTTGGGCCAGAGCTTGTGAAGTAGACTACTGAGAAGGTAGCATTGATCAGAGAGAGGATTTTAGCCGCTCAAAGTCGGCAAAAGAGCTATACAGATAAGAGACAAAGACCCTTGGAGTTTTAGGTTGGAGATTCTGTTATGCTGAAGGTATTACCTATGAAAGGTGTGCAGCGATTCGAAAAATAGGGAAGGCTTGCACCGAGGTATATTGGACCTTTCCGAATTTTGGAGTGCATTGGAGCTGTGTCGTACAAACTAGATCTTCCAGCATCGATGTCTAGTATTCACAATGTATTTCATGTTTCTATGCTCACACTTACATGTTGAGGAGCAACAGAGAGTGTTGGATGCACCAGAGATAGAGCTTTAGGAGGATTTGACTACTATTGAGTTTCCAGTTTGTATACTTTCCAGAGAGGATAAGATGCTTAGAAACAAGGTAATTCCTTTGGTGAAAGTTCAGTGGAACCAAAGAGGCATTGAGGAGATTTCTTAGGAGCACGAAGAGGACATGCATCGTGACTACCCACATATATTTGAGTAGGTAAATTAAATTTTTGGTATGACTTATATATGACTTATAATTACATGTATAGCGATGTTTATACTTAACACTAAAATGAGGGTATTAACACTTAACTCCTAAGTACTCGGAACAATTGGCATATATATGAGGGGTTCCTTGTTTGGATTTTTTGCTTGATGTACTTGTTCCATTTAGTTAGGAGTTAAGTGGGGGTATTTACCATTTAGATGGTTAAGTATAGACATTGAAGATGATTTTCGAGAGCGTGAAGATGCTATGTAGCGCTACATCCTGCACCTATTGAGGAAGTGGATTGATTTATGTGTATGATTATTTGTGTGATTATATTTAGATTTAATACTAGAATGAGGATATTTCAGCTTAATTCTTAATCTTTTGGAACACATGGTATATATATGGAGTGTTCCTTGTTTAGATTTTTCGCCCGACGTACTAGTTCTATTTGATTAATGGTTGAGTGGGAATATTATCATCTTGGATTGTTAAATATAAATATCATAATATGCTTGTCTAGAGTAATAGTATTTGTTTAAGTATGATTTCTGAATTTCGATGAGGAAAATCTTTTAAGGGGGGAAGAATGTAAAACCCCGTATTTTTGTTATGAAGATATGTGAATTTTTTGTGATAAATAATTTTTATTGTGATAAATAGCTTGAGGTCATGGATATACTTCATAACAAGCTATTAGAGATGTATGAGTGTATATGTGTAGAGTTTTATGCATGGATGTTTTTAGATAAACAAGACATGCACGAAACTAGATATTGTCTGCTCATTCGACTTATCAGTCGACTAACCAGTCGATTGATGAGTCAACCTATGAGTCGACTAACGGGCTGTTTTCGGGTTTTGTTTTCAGTTGTGGGTTTGGTTGGGTTTTGTTCGGGTTTTAACTATATTATATATATATATATATATTCTTTTACCCGAAACCAACCCCAAATCTATCAGATCTCAGAGAAACCCTAGCCCCTCTCTCCCCTCAAACCCTAGCTTCGTTGTTGGAGATTTTTGGGGAATTTTCGGAGGATTTGCAGCAGAATTTTATGGTGCTATCGAAGGAGGATTGTTTCCTTGAGGGTTCAGGAGTTTTGCAGCACATCAGAGGCGAGTAACATCTCGCCCAACCCTATACTCACTGTTTGTATAATTTTATTGAGTTTTATTTCAGATTCATTGAGCCTAAATAATTATTTTGTGAATAAAAGTAGATCTTTATAACATATGATGCGAGAAAACAAATTTTTAGTTTATAAAAAGCTCACCAACGATTCTTAATACAGAGATCTAGATCTGAAACCACTTTAATAAGAGATTAAAGTTCCGATTTATTGTCTTTAAAATGTTTAAATCATGTGTATACATGTTTCGGATTTTTGGTGGTGATTCTACATATTAAACTATCGTTTTAAACTGATTCATATTTGTTTGAACACATAATATTATGCATGGGATATAATGATTTTACAAATAGACATCATGTGCACAAAAACTAGAAATCTGGCGGTTCAGTCGACCTATCAGTCGATTTATCAGTCGACCTATCAGTCGATTAATGAGTCAACCAATGATTCGACTGGCAGGAATTTCTAGCTTTCTCTTCTTTTCTGTCTAACCATTCGACCAATAAGTTGACCGATGATCCTAGTCGACTCATGAGTCGATTGATGAGGAAATTTTTAGTTTCCTTGGTTTGGATCTGTTTGGATTGTTTCAGTTTAACTAAAACTGTTTATGCATGTTTACTTTTACTACATACTTTAATGTGAACGAGGAGTCACCTCGAATATCTGATATTAGAAATTTATGTTTACTTCGTATCTCTACATGTGAGATGACTTGCGGACACAAGTTTAGATTTTGCACACTGAGACACGTGTGAAATTAGTGTATATGCATCTTTTCATATATTTCATTTAGTTCATGTGTTGGAAAATTATTTATATGTAGTCTATGTGTTGGACATTCATCATATTCAGTCCATGTGTTGGACATTTATTTTTCAGTCCATGTGTTGGACAATTTACATTTGCAGTCCATGTGTTAGACATTCACTACATCTAGTTTTAGTCTATGTGTTGGTCACCTGTTTAGATCTTGAGTATGACACTTATACTTACATAGGCTAGACATGACACTTATGTGAGTTGTGACATGACATAGTATTTAAGTTCTGAGATGGGTTTGTCTTCTTTTATTTATTGTCTTTGTATTAGATTTTGGGTTTGGTGTTTTGGGATTTACAATTTGAGATACAAGGTATATACATGAGTGTTTCCTTATTTGGATTATTTCGCTCGACGTACCTATGCTCGTGTTGTAATTTCCTAAATACTAAAATCCTCTTTTTCTTAGGGATTTACAATTAGAGCTACAAGGTATATACATGAGGGTTTCCTTGTTTGGATTATTTCGCTCGATGTACCTATGCTCGTGTTGTAATTTCCTAAATAGGATTAGTGATTTTATGTATATATATGTATTAACTGTATTTTCTGTATATAACGAGCCCTATCCCTTGGGGTTGGTTGTGATGTTGCTCGCTAGCGCTATGACACTCGTTGTCCCTCCCGTTTCAGATAATGAGTCAGGTGTCCGGAGAGTCGCAGGTTGATGACAATGCACTTTAGTGATTCAACTATCTATTTTAGTTATATTTTTTTTGAGCTCCACTATAGACTTTTGTTTATAAATTTGAGGGTTTTATTCTAGAAGTTGTAAAGGCTGTGTGCCTTATTTCCTCTTATTCAGACATTTTGTATATGAGACTTGTTGAGAAACTCCAGTTTATTTATTTCAGACATTAACTTGTATTTTAGTATGTTAGATGATGGAAATATTAATTTGATCTCTATTATTTCATCAATTCACTCTTGTATTATCTTATACTTGCTTTTGTATCTGTACCTGTTATTGACTCTATTAGAGAGATAGTAATTGTGATGGTGAAACATATTATTACACGGTGTGGTACATGGTAGATTTGACATTCTTGGTTTTATCTTGGACTGCAGCCTTAAGTGAACCCAGGGGCGTCACATAAGTCGACTTGCTGAATTTTTAAGTCGACTCAACAGATGTTTTCTGTATATTCCAGCACAGTTCATGTGATGCCCATGGTTTTATACATGGCTTTAGTCAAAGGTGAACCCGGATTATCAAACCTGTCATGCACCCACATAGTGCACTAACATGTTTTCCCAATCATAGTAATATCCTCTAGTAGAATCAATAAAAAGTAAATGTACAAAACAGGCAAAATGAGGAAATAAAAACAATAGACATGATATAGAAGGAGAGATCTCATAAATTAAAGAATTATGTCTCAACTGAAGTATATCTGATATCTGAAATAATAAAATGTCTTAATATGAATCAACTAAATCTCATACTAAGGAAATTTGCCTTTATAAAATGAATACGACTCTAAAGTCTAAATAATGAACGTAACTATACAGTGGTGTTTCAGCTACAAAGACTGTGCGATGGCGACTATGCTTAAACTCCGTCATCCAACAGCTCTCTGAAACTCTGAGCTGCCTAAAAGAGACAATTTAAACAAAAAGAATAATAACAAGATCACCTCCATCCGTCCCCAGAGGAAGGGTTACTAGATGAAGTGGAAGCTCTACCTATTAAGCATAGTCTACCTAGATCATTTTCCCTATATCTAATGGAATCAATATTTAGACACCTACAAAATGAGACATAGTACGTTGAGAAAAATAATTCAAATAAGAAAACGCTCATATATATACTGTATGTCTCAATTTGTAGATACCTAAATATTAACACGAAACTAGAGATAAACAATCTAAAGAAAATCAATAATTAGAAACCCACAACACGAGACTGGTACGTCATGAAAGGCCCTAGAGGGGGGTGAATAGGGTTATGAGCAATAAATATGCAATTAAAAATAAGACAATGTGATTCATCACAAAATAAAATACGAAAATAAAATAAGAGAGATGAATTAGGAAATAGTTAGCCAATTTTAACACGCGATATGTTCACGAGGTTCAGTCCTCCGACCTACGTCTCCGCTTCACACTCTCGAGGAGAAATTTACTATCACAACCTAGTTTGGAAGCCGGAATTTCTACACAACGAGCTCCTCTTGAGATCTCACAACCAAACAGTAGATCTCCACAAGATCTTGCTCTCCACGCGTTACAAAGAACTAAAAGAACCTCCCTTACAACAACTCTATGGTAAGGAGAAGAGATTCCAATTGAAGCTTGGGATGTGGCATTTTCAAGTGTGAAAAGAGATTTGTGAAATTTGAAA
>BQKN01000566.1:269540-280460 GCA_022839385.1 Asparagus kiusianus
TAGGCAATCCTTAGAGGAAGCCAAAAATCCCGAAAAAGACCAAAAAGACAAAATCCTAAAAATCTGAAAGCTGGCAGAAACTAGCTGTTACAGTAGCGGCGGTCGACCGCAGAGCTAACAACGGTCGACCATGGGAACTAGCCGTTACTGCCAAACTATCTGTACTTTTCACGATTGACCACCTAACCACATCCAGTCGACTACAAGAAGCTGTCAAGCTTCCCAAACTCTCTGTACTTTTCACGATCGACTACAGATCCAAGTCCGGTCAACCGCGAACTGACATAGAACATACACAAAGTTTTTAAACAGGTTTTTGACCTTGTAAAATTGTAAAAATTATCAAACAACTTTCAAAAATTGTAAAACTCTAGAAAAGTTTTTAAACAAGAAAACAAACTTGTTTGACAAAGAATTTTGGAAAAAGGTCCTTATACTTGTGAAAACTCATTGTTTAGTAAAATTAACAAAATATGAGTTTTGAAAGTGTGTGTGCGTTATCCCAATAGCTTCAAATACAATCTAACAAACTACTTGCCTACATTAAGCACTAGAGAGAAATAAAAATGTAAATATCCATCATATATCAATGCATAGCTTGAGTCTTGATATTTGCGTGAAGCTTCTAATTTGATATTGTGTTTTTGATAGCTTTGCTTCACCAATATGCCTCCACCTCCTTAGATATTATCGTTGTAGCTCATATTCCATACAATCCTCCAATAAAGGTACTAATAGGCTTGATATTCTTGTAATCTACAATATCACTAAACAAGCAATTAGTACTAATAATTTTGGTTGTAAATCATCATCAAAACATAAAAGCTAACAATCCCCCTTTTTGATGATGACAACCAAGCATTATTCAAGAGCAAAATAAAATTGATTGTATAGCTTATAGATAGTTACTCCCTCTATCTATAAGGCTCTCTCCCCCTAACTATATGCACAAACGAGGAGATTTCTCTCCCCATTTGTCACCAACAAAAATGAGGTACACAAAAAAAATATATGCACAAACCTACAAAATACACCTCAAGTTTTGGCCTACCCGCATCACATTCCTCAAGTGTTTGGATTTACGACCTCTTCTAGGCATTACTACCAATCCACTCCTCTTGGAATTGGCCCCGGCCTCTCCCAAACACTCCTCTTCATAATTTTGTATGTTTAAACATGTTTTGATAATGAGTGCATAAAGAAAAATAGTAGGATATGAAAATGACAATCAAAACAAACAAACAAACAAAGTTAAAGAATGTACATGTCCAAACCATTTCTTATGCGACAAAAATCTTCTTCACTTAAGGCTTGGGGAAGATACCCACTAATTGAGATTTAGTATCAATATAGATAAGTGATACATCTTTCCTCTCTATATGGTCACGAAAAAATTGATTGCGTACATCTATGCTTGGTTCTAGAATGCAAAACAGAACTTTTTGAAATATTGATAGAACTAGTATTATCACAAAAAAAATTTGTATCTTGAAAATAAAAATCGTAATTAACCAAATTTTGTTTCATCCATAAAAGTTATGTACAACACAAGCCGACGGTAATGTATTTTACTTCCGTAGTAGACAAGGTAACACATTTTGTATCTTGGATGCCCAAGAGACGAGAGAGTTACCTAAAAATTAATATGTACCACTCGTAATCTTGCAATCTACCTTACAACCGACAAAGTGGGCATCACAAAAACCATAAAGATCAAAAAGTGCATTTTGAATAAAATAAACCAAGATTTATTATGCCATTAACATATTTGATAAATCTTTTAACCATAATCAAATGAGACTTTTTAGGTGAAGCTTGAAAACGTGCACATGCACAAACACTAAATATAATATCCAGTCTACTTGTGGTAAGGTAAAGGAAACTACCTATCATACCCTAGTAAAGCTTTGGGTCTACCTCCTTACCACTAGCATCCGCATCAAGCTTGATACTTGTACTTATGGGAGTTGGAGCATGCTTGGAGCTCTCTAATCTAATTTTTTTCACCGATTCTCTAGCATATTTTCTTTGAGAAACGAAAATCCCATCCTTAGATTGCTTGACTTGGAGGCCGAGAAAGAATGTAAGTTCTTCTATCGTGCTCATCTCAAATTGGCCTTGCATAACTTTTGAAAATTCCTTGTATAAAGTTTCATTAGTGGTACCAAAAATGATATCATCAACATAAATTTGAACTAAAAGAAAATTATTTTTTCGTTTTCTAACAAAAAGAGTATTATTAATTTTTTCTTTAGAGGAACCATTTTCAAGAAGAAAACTAGGGAGGCGAGTATACCAAGTTCTAGGAGGTTGTTTTAACCCACATAAAGCTTTTTGAACCCGGTAAACATGATTAGAAAAAATTGATCCATAAAATCGGGAGGTTGCTCACATATACTTCCTTCTCTATAAAACCATTTAAAAAGAAACTTTTAACATCCATTTGAAATAGTTTGAAATCTTTAAAACTAGAAAAGGCTAAAAACAACCTAATAGATTCATATATTGCAATCGGTGCAAAAGTTTTATCATAGTCTATGTCCTCCTCTTGATTGTATCCTTGGACAACTAAACGAGTTTTATTTCTAGTTACTATGCCATGTTCATCAAGCTTGTTTCTAAAGACCTATTTTGTTCCAATAACATGAACATTATTAGGTCTAGGAACTAATTTCCAAACAATATTTTTTTAAAGCTGTTTAGTCCTGTAATGACCGTGAACTTTCGATACTAGTTAAATTTTTTTTTGGTATTTTAAAATATTCAATAATTATTTTAAAAGAGTATTTATATTTTTATCGGTTTTATAGGAATTTTTATGATTTAAAAGTATAAATATTATATTATTTAAATGATTTTAATAGCTATAAATTAATTTTGTGCGGTAAAAATTTTAGGAATAAATCTGTTGTGTTATCGGTACTATTATGTAACATTTGAAATAATACATTGTACTATTGCTACTATTACGTATTATTTTGTGTATTATGTTGAATTATTAATTATGTATTATTATATAAATTATTGTATTATTTTAATTATTGCGTATCAGCTGTCGTATTAGTACAACTCGTACGTTTTATTGTGTAGATAATTCTTCCATAATTATTTGTTTTTAAATGTAAGTAATGATATTTTTTTATTAATTATTCTTATTTAATTGTACAATTAGTTGTATTATTTCTACTGTGGCATATTATCGGTTGTATTAGTACAACTTGTACGTTTTATTACGTGGATAATTATCCTATAATTATTCGATTTTAAATATAAGTAATTGTATTTTTTATTGATTATTCTTGTTTAATTATACAATTTATAGTATTATTTCTTTAGTTGTGTATCAGCAGTTGTATTAATATAACTGGTACATTTTTAATTGTAGATAATTATTTCATAATTATTTTGATTTTTAAATATCACTAATTAATTATTTTAATTAATTTTCATTTAAATCCTTAACCCAAACTCTAATTTCCTTTTATATATATATTTATGTATTTTCTCTCTCCTTCTCTATCACCCCCTGCTCGCTACCGCCGACCCTTGGCCGCTCCTGAACCCACCTCCTCTCCCCTCCGTTCGACCATCGCCGAGCTCGAACCCGATAGCCGCCCTCTGCCCTATCTCCACGAGATCCAAACAAGCTGCTAACTCCCTCCGCCAGTGCCCCTATCCTCCGCAGATGACCGCCCCGACCTCAGTCAACCGCCTCTCTCAGCGCACCGCCTCCCCCAACCCCTATCCCTCTCTATTCTCTCTCTCTCTCTCTCTGTCAGTAGCCCATTACCCGCTAGCCTCGACCACCTCTCAGATCCGCCCAAGCCGCCTGCAGCCGCCGAGCCGCGCGCTGTAGCCCCTCCTCCCCTGTAGCCTTCACCGACCACCAGCATCTCCTCCGATGCCCTCATCCTCAACCTCCGCCCACGAGCTTCTTAGCCCCAAACTCCACGCTCGCCGCCGAGCCCTACCCGACAGCCCCTTCTCTCCTTCCCGTCGAGATTCCGCACCACCTTCGGATCTGGTCATCGTAGCCTCCTCTTCCACTTTTCATGACTAACAAACCCACCTCCTTCATCGGCTCAGTCCAAACCCGCAGACTCGCACATCGACGTCAAATTGTTCGACACAACCCGAGACAAGATCCTTCTTGCTCAAATCTAAATTTAAGATTTATTATACATTATATTCATATTTTGACTGTATTATGATTAGTTATAGTTTTTAAATTGTGATATTATTATCTGCATGGATTGTTTGATGATAAATGAGAATAACTGATATTGTAAGGATAAAAAGTAATAGATTATTATTTTTAAAGATTATTTTTAGAATAATTATGATGAGAAAGAATTTATTTAGGAAATGGGTTAGATTTGAATAGTTATTTAAATAGATAATTTAAAATTATTTATTTCAAAAAAGGGGTCATTTTGAGTTATTAAGTTATTTTCGGCAAAATAATTATACTTTTGATAATTATGATGATTTAAAGGAATTTATTTGCAAAAAGAATTATTTATTTTTGATTATAAGTAATTTATGATTTTGTATGGGTAGTTATAGACTATGACATTTCACATACAAAACAATCATGTTTTTTTATTTTATTTTTAACCATAGTCATATTAGATATTATTTAGCTGTTGATAATTTTTATGAGTAGTTTAGATGTTCGGATAATAAGATATTGATAAAATTAGACTACATGCATGTTTTTACTATTCATGATTACATTTTATGTTTTTTGAATATTTTACTGTATTTGATATGTTTGTTATGTATTATCTATGTTGTGTTGAGAACCTTACTAGTTCATGACTTATTTGAAAGTACCCTAATGCCACTAGGAAGGAACCCTAGAGGGGGGTGAATAGGGTTTATGCTAATCTAATCCGATTTATGCCAATTTAAAACTTATTAACAAATATATCCTAGCAAAAGAGATATGAACAATATATGTGCAAGGATATATAAATAACACAAGGGTGAACAATATAGTGGATGAAATAAACTAGATGCAATAGGCGATATAAGCAATAAACACAAGTATAAATGAACGCCAATGCAACTCAAACACAAACAAATGATCACGGAGTTCGGACCTTCCGTCCTACGTCTCCGCTCCCCACTCCCGGGGAGAAATCCACTATCACACCGGGTTTTCAACGATCACCCGAAAACTCTTACACCACACAATATCGGTTTCAACGCTCACCGATCAACGTCTACAATCTCACAATGTAACTATACTAACTACCACCTCAAGTGTTGGTCTCTAGCCCGTGTCTCCCTCAAGTGCTCGGAATTATCACCTCTCTCTAGGCTACCGACGCCACTACTCTTGGGACAACCCCGTCTCTCACCACACACTCCTATTGGTGTACTAGTGTAATACAAGTGATCTCACAATGAAAGCTCAATACAAATAAATCGTTCTCTACAATAGATGAGAACACAATGTAGGCTCACTCTCTAAGTCACACAATCCCACAACCCAAAATATACTAAGTATGAAAATACAATAAGCTCAATGGTTGTGTGTGTACAAAGAGATAAATAAAATCAACTAAACTCAATATAAACACTAGCTTAATAAAATGATAATCAAATAATAAAATGTAAAGCTAGATTGAGTTTAGAAAACTTCTCCAATAAATGACAAGAGATGGAGGGAGAAGAGTGAATGCTCAAACACCAAAGGATGATCTCCTCAAGCTCTTGTGGAATTGATTTCCAAAACCGAAAACACTCAATTGCTTAAAAGCTTATAAACACACTTAAACAAAACTTTAAACAAAACTTAAACACCCTTTAAAACTTGTTTAAAACTTTCTCTTCATTAAGTGGGAGAGGTAAATACAATGGGGTATTTATAACAACCCAAGACATCAGCCAAAACCCTAAGGAAATGACCAAAAACCCACACAAAAACAGAATCTGGAAATAGCCGTTACTGTTCAACGGTCGGATTTATGAGTCGACTTGCAGTCGACTTGGGAATGAGTCGACTGGTTATAAAACATGAGTCGACTTGCCAGATCAAAACGACATACAAAAAATAGCTTATGAGTCGACTTGGGAAATGATATAAGTCGACTTATGTATGAGTCGACTTGCTATGAATGATGAGTCGACTCAGCAGAAACAAAACACATATTCCAGCGTAGTTCTTGAGTCGACTTGTGCCAGGCATAAGTCGACTCAACCTGTCGGGTCGACTCATGAATTTATGAGTCGACTCAGCAGAAAAAAAAAGAGAACTACGCAGCAGCTTGTGAGTCGACTCATTACTATACATGAGTCGACTCATAAACATGCACACAGAAAACCTGATTTTAAAAGTGCCTTTAAAAATAACAAATAAATTCAGAAAAATGTAAAACTTTGGGAAATGTTTATAAACATGTTAATGAACATGTTACAAAAAGAATTTTTGGAATTGCATTCCCCAATAGTGAAAATACATCATTTTTCAACTATGTCCAAAAACATGAAAACAAAACATACATGTTTTTGACATTTGACTTAAACAAACTTTTGAAACTTTATAAAGTGATTTTGTAGACTTAATAAGATATGTATGTGATTGTTATTAAGTCCATAAACTCAGAAAACAATGTTTTCACAAATACACTAGAAAATGAAACAATATGAGTATGTATATGAAAATATATTTGTTTCATATCTAAGTAGATAAACCAAATCACAATAATAAATATGAAACATGTACTTTCATATTTATAAACATGAAAACCAAAACTTGTGTTGTATATATATGTGACTACATATATATACAAGGAAACCAATAAAATGTGTGTGTATGATATTGAGCTTAAAGTACCAACACACATAATATAAACCTAAACTAAGGTTACCCAAGCTTGTGATCTTCAACGAAGCTCTATCTTGGTACATATGCGGATGAAGCGAGATCTTGAATCTTTAACTTGAATAGCATAAGCTTCACCGACATTCCGCCAACCTCCATTGGATATCATCATTATGGCGCAATTCCATCCATCCTCCAACTCATTGTTTGTCTAGAATACCTAATAAGAAACATAAACACTAGACAAACAATATTAGGAATTGTTTGTAATCATCAAAACAAGATTACAAGGTGTAGGCTCATAACATGAGACCTAACATTATTGGCCTCGTGCGTCATGAACAGACTTAGTGACATGTGTGAGTTTGTTGACTGAGTTTAGGTGGTAAACTCGAGTTTGATAGGGATTATGATTGTTGACTTAGAAAAACAAGAAGAGTTGGGATGAGAAAGTCTTTGTACATATGATCGGATGTGGATGTTGATGTATCTTCCAGGCTCGCGCCAGTGAATTCGTGTAGTCACTCGGGTTGGTTTGTTGGGTTAAAGTGAATTCGTAAGTCACCTTAGTCCGTGACCTGTTTTGTCACCTGAGCTTTGCCTTAGTTCGGACCAGGCTGAGATCGGATTGTGTGTAGTCCTCTGACCGATTTGTGTAGCGGTATTGGATGCACGTAGAGGATTTGTAATCAGTCACTTATCCGGTAATATGAGAGTTGACTTTGTGTGATATGTGGACCAGTTAGAATTTAGGATGGCTAGTACTCAACCACGTTATACTGTGCAGTTAGCCTTATGATTATCATGTTTTAGTAGTTTTTTCGCATGTTGATTTTGTTGGATTTCCAGTTACCTTCCTTTTTTTCATTTCTGTTATCATATCGTTTTTCACTTGGGTTTTCGTTCGCCCTATTTGTTTTTTGGGGTCTTGCTGTATGCCATGCACGCTGACGTACACCTGTTTTCTCTAGTGTACGTCAGACTTAGTGGAATGATAGGTCCAGCTGAAAGATCGCCAAAAGCTAGAGGATTCTCAACAGGGGTGTCATGCAGACAGAACAGAAGAAGAAGCCGAAGCTTAGTTATTGATCCTAGTTGTTTTTGTAGCACTTTCAATTCCTTTTGATTAGTGTATTTTGTATCTCTTCATCATTCATTTGTTCAAGTTTGTATAGGGCATGTTTGACCCGAATATTATATCTTGGATGATAATCATTTGTTATATGTATTATTTTATTCTATGTTGTTCATTGTGTTCTTGCTAACTGTGATCGAGGACCTGTACCTTTGCATTTATTTCTTAACGCTTAGCGTATTAGGTTGAGGAGAAATATTTATTTTTATTTATTCTCCTTAATCTAATACGTCGCGGGCTTATTCACATTTCGATTCCCCGGTATTTTGGGAAGCGGGGCATGATAGGTTTTTTTGGTGGCCCATTCAGGTCATGGTCCCGGTCACGATCCCGAGTCCTCACTAGTAAGAATATAATAGACAATTTAGACACATATCATATTTCATCCTTGAGACTATTCTTGAGCCCTTATCCTATTTTCTTGATAGATTTCGTTTCGTCCCTATCTTATCACCCTTTGACTCCGGAGTTATCTATGGTTCTTGTCCCATCGTTTCGCGATTACCCTCTCTTCGTATAACCTCTCTTTCCCTGTATCGGTCATTGTTTTATATGTTATTATTTTACAACTACATTTTTTTATTTGACTTATATATCGTTAATTGTATTAATTTCTGCATTATTTATTATATTATTTTATGTATCACACACAGTGTTATATTATATATTTTTTACAAAAAGTATATCATTACTTATATATTTTCAATTGTTCAAATCATATCATTAAGTGTTTTGCATTGCTCTAGACTCCTCATATACATTACATAGCATATCCGATATTCATATTATTTTCTTATGTTAATTATACTTTGGCATATCTTTATTGTGTATGTGTGTACTTTTTCTGTCATGCCATTTGTCATTTACTTATGTTCTAGATTAATATATATTGTTCGTATTTTTAATAAGTTCATAATTTAAATATTCTACATTTGCATTATATTTTTATTCTTTAATTATTCAAATCACAACATTTTTAGTATATAGTTTTTATCAGTAAGTTTTGTCTTGTTAGATTATTTTAGTATATTCGCATTGCTTTCGTTATTTCTAAGAGCCATGTATTTATATTTTGATCTTCAAGCATATACTTCTTTTTGATGTAATGCGTTCTTTATATTACTATTTTTCTACTGATTTTACTATTGTTTACATTTTATTTTCCTCTTACTCTTACCCTTAGAGTGTATATCTGTTCGTGTGTCGATTCTTTTGTAGTTGTATTTTAATATAATTTTATTGATTGTGTGTTTTGTGTGTATTACTATACTTATTTGATCATTTTGAAAACGATTGCTTTGATTTTGCAAACATTATTAACTTTTAGTAAATTGATTTTGATTTATTCATTTGTTGCATTTTAACTGACATATGTGACTGTCGCTATGTTATTATTCTGAATTTATATACTTAACTTATTTTATCCATATATAGGATTTACATAAATAATTGTTATTACTGATTGTGTAAATCTTAATTCGTTTGATTATATGTGCTTTCTTGTTAATTTGATAAATAATATTTATGATTTCAACAGACATAATTATTGATTTTATAAATATTTATCTGTTATGTTTGTGTGATGATGATTGCGTTTTGTAACTTAGTATGAATTTTTTATGCTTAACAATATGTTGTATTAATTTATTTGATTTCTAGCATATGTATATTTTTATTGATTTTGCTTTGGCTACAACATTTTTTGTTTTTGTTAGAATATTGATACTATTTTATTTGATGCATTTATAAGTACTATACACATTTTTACATATTTCACTTCATTATTGGTACTTGTCATATATTGACTTAGTGATTTTGTTTGTTGTCTGTAACTGTGATATTATTATGTTCTATGAATTATCTATTATGTGGTGTGATTATGTTGATTTTATAATAAATATCTTTTGTTCTATGATAATGTGTACTATGTACTTCTTATCCTTTATATAAATTGACTATTATCATGTTTTATATTTATATATTGATATTTTCTTTTCTGTCCTTCTGTTCAATATTATGAATTCATAATTATATGATTGTTGCATATAATTTTATGTCTTTTATCTACGTCCATTATTGATATGCTTTTACTTCCTATTATAGCCTATTATATGTATTATTTTTACTTTACAGATTACTATATGATATCGTGCAAATCTTATTTTAATTTCGAGGGCAGAATTTGTTTTAAGGGGGTAGAAAGTAATGATCGTGAACTTTTGATACTAGTTAAAATATATTTTTGGTATTTTAAAATATTCAATAATTATTTTAAAAGAGTATTTGTATTTTTATCGATTTTCTAGGAATTTCTAAGATTTAAAAGTCTAGATCTTATATTATTTAAATGATTTTAATATCTATAAATTAATTTCATGCAATAAAAATTTCTAAAATAAATCTGTTGTG
The DNA here is from genome assembly GCA_022839385.1 of Asparagus kiusianus. Lineage (NCBI taxonomy): Eukaryota > Viridiplantae > Streptophyta > Magnoliopsida > Asparagales > Asparagaceae > Asparagus > Asparagus kiusianus. Next base: position 279,917 of record BQKN01000566.1, read on the forward strand.
TTATCGGTACTATTACATACCAATTGAAATAATATGTTGTATTATTGCTACTATTACGTATTATTTCTTGTATTATACTGAATTATTAATTATATATTATTGTGTAAATTATTTTATTAATTATTGCGTATCAGCTGTCGTATTGGTACAACTGGTACATTTTATTGTGTAGATAATTCTTCCATATTATTTATTTTTAAATATAAGTAATTATATTTTTTATTAATTATTCTCGTTTAATTGTACAATTAGTTGTATTATTTCTACTGTTGCATATTATCGGTTGTATTAGTATAACTTGTATGTTTTATTGCATAGATCCTATAATTATTCGATTTTAAATATAAGTAATTATATTTTTATTAATTATTCTTGTTTAATTATACAATTTATAGTATTATTTCTTCAGTTGCGTATCAGTGGTTGTATTAATACAACTGGTATGTTTTTAATTATAGATAATTATTCCGTAATTATTTTAATTTTTAAATATCAGTAATTAATTATTTTAATTAATTTTCGTTTAAATAATTAACCCTAAACC
>BQKN01000566.1:295460-312164 GCA_022839385.1 Asparagus kiusianus
ATGCTCAATGTATCGAGATCTTCTTACGCTTAGCCAGTTTGATTTTAGACCCGAGATTTATGGAACCAATGCATTTTTGGGAGCTGTGTCAGTGCAGCCATCTTGGAGTATCAGAGTTGTCAGACCTCAGCTGGAAGACTCTTTGATTCAAATCCAAAAGGAGGAGATTACCAAAGAGCCTAAGGCTAATTGGACCATTAGAGCAGATGGAGGTCTACGGATGAAGGGTAGGCTGGTTATGTCATCTAGTGCGGAACTGAAGAGGGAGTTATTTGATGAAGCACATCGTACCTAGTACACAGTACATCCAGGGACCACTAAGATGTACAAGGACCTGAAGAGGTACACTTCTGGTGGAGTGGTATGCGTAGAGAGATTGTAGAGTAAGTGGCTAAGTATTTTACCTGTCAGCAGATGAAGGCAGAACATCAGAGGTCGGCAGGAACACTTCAGCCTTTACCCTTCCTAGAGTGGAAGTGGGCGAATATTTCTATGGACTTCGTTGTAGGGTTGCCGAAGTCGAGGAAGGGGAATGATTCTGTTTGGGTGATAGTGGACCGGTTGACGAAGTCAGCACATTTTGTTCCAGTGAAGACTATATACACAGCTGAGACGTATGCGAGGATATTTGTTCGGGAGATAGTTTGACTTTATGGAGTTCCAGACATGATTATATCGGATCGAGGTTCAGTGTTCACTTCGCATTTCTGGAGGAGTTTTCAGAATTCTTTTGGCAGCAGACTATCATACAGCAGTTTATTCCACCCACAGACAGATGGTCAGACGGAGAGAGCAAATCAGGTGTTGGAAAACATGTTGTGGGCTTGTGTCATTGACTTTCAGGGTAGCTGGGAGGATCATATTTCACTGATAGAGTTTGCTTATAACAATAGTTATCAAGCGACAATCGGTATGGCCCTGTACGAAGCATTATACAGGAGACTTGTAGATCACCAATATGTTGGGCAGAACCAGAGGATAGCTTGATGTTTGGGCCAGAGCTTGTGAGGCAGACCACTGAAAATGTAGCATTGATCAAAGAGCGGATTCTAGCCACTCAGAGTCGGCAAAAGAGTTATGCAGATAAGAGATGAAGACCTTTGGAATTTCAGGTTGGAGATTCAGTTATGCTGAAGGTATCGCCCATAAAAAGCGTTCCACGATTCGGAAGGTGGGGAAAGCTTGCACCGAGGTATATTGGACCTTTCCAGATTTTGAAGTGCATTGGAGCCGTGTCATACAGACTAGATCTTCCAGCATCGATGTCTAGTATACACAATGTATTTCATGTTTCTATGCTCAAGAAGCACTTACATGATGAGGAGCAACAGCGAGTGTTGGTTGCACGAGAGATTGAGATTTAGGATGATTTGACTACTATTGAGATTTCAATTGGTATACTTGCCAGAGTGGACAAGAGACTTAGAATTAAGGTAATTTCTTTGGTGAAAGTTCAGTGGAACCGAAGAGGCATTGAGGAGATTTCTTGGGTGCATGAAGAGGACATGCGTCGCGACTACCCACACATGTTTGAACAGGTAAATTAAATTTTTGTATGACTTATATATGACTTATGGATTACATGTATGGTGATGTTTATATTTTACACTAAAATGAGGGTATTAACACTTAACTCCTAAATACTCGAAACACATGGTATATATATGAGGGGTTCCATGTTTGGGTTTTTCGCTCTATGCTCTTGTTCCATTTAGTTAGGGGTTAAGTAGGGGTATTTACATTTTAGATGGTTAAGTGTAGACATCGAGGATGATTCTCGGGAGCACGAAGATGTTATGCAGCGCGACTACCAGCACCTATTGAGGAAGTGGATTGATTTATGTGTGTGATTATTTGTATGGTTATATTTAGATTTAACGCTAGAATAATGATATTTCTGCTTAATTCTTAATCTTTTGGAATATATGGTATATATATGGGGGGTTCCTTGTTTGGATTTTTCGCTCAACGTACTAGTTCTATTTGATTAAGGGTTGAGTTGGAATATAGTCATTCTGGATTGTTAAGTATAAATATCCCTATATGCTTATCAAGAGTTTAATATTATGAGAGGTGTATGTGCGGTTTGGATTTCAACCTCGACATGCTTTCTAATACTATCTTTCAGTTAAGTATGATTTCTGAATTTTGAGGACGAAATTCTTTTAAAGGGGAAGAATATAAAACCCTAAAAAATTGAATATTTTATGATAAATAATAATAAATATGTTATATATTTATAAATAACATATTATGATGTTTGAGTATGCTAAGAATTGATTTGAGATCAATTCAATGTATATATGTATGTATATAAGAGCAAATGCACAAATCATGCTCGATGTATAAATCTAGAAATTTATGACCAATGGAGAGATTTTATATTTTACATACTGATACGTTGTGAATATTTAAAAACTTAAAAGTCCAAAGTTGTAGATATCTTTAGCAGATTTTTAACAAATCTTTAATCACCTTATTCCGAGGTTGGATCCGAATGTTATAGCCAAAATACTGAAGAGTATATTTCTAGTCAGACTCGGTTTTCTAGTTTCGGGTTTCAGGTTTTGGGCTGTAGTTTTTCCGGTTTGCTGTCATATATACACATATTTAAACACGAAAAACACCTCTTTTCTCCTATGTTCCAAACCCAAGCAGCCCCTTTTTCCCTCTCTCAAACCCTAGTTCTTTTCTTTGGCGATTTTATGGGATTTTAGAGGATTTTTTAGCGGGTTTTGTGTAGTGCAGTGAAGGGGATTGGTTCTCTTTTATTTGGTAGGAGTTTTTCAGCATCTGAGGAGAGTAACATCTCGCCCAACTCTGTACGCTTTTATTTTGCATATTTTATTAAGTTTTATTCCGATTTCTCTAGCCTAAAATGTATTTTTAGTGTACAAAAGATAGATCTTTATAACATATGAAGTGAGAATACATTATCATAATTTTCTAATTCATTACAATAGTAACCTTGACAAATTTCAGATCTAAAATTTATTAATCATGAATTATATCACAAGTTTTTGCTTTTAAAACGTTTAAACATGTGTATATAAATGTTTAGGGTTTCGACGATATATTTACATGCTAATATTTCGTTTCATGTTGTTTCATATATGCTGATATCAGTAATATTATACTTGGAAAATAATGATATCACTTCTAGATCTGTTTCGAAGCAGACAGAAACATGTGAAGGGTTTCTGCCTGTTTCGGTTGATCGCCGGCATAGTTTGTGCATGTTTACTTTTGTTGTGTGCTTTATTGTGAACGAGGAGTCGACTCGAATATTTAGCATTAGAAATTATTGTTTATTATGTATCTTCATATGTGAGATGGCTTGCGGACATGAGTTTAGATTTGCACACCGAGACAGTGTGAAATTTGTGTATATGCATCCTTTTCATATATCTCATCGATATTCTACACATTTCATTCAGTCCATGTGTTAGGCCATTATTATGTGCAGTCCATGTGTTGGAAATTCATCATATTCAGTCCATGTGTTGGACATTTATTATATTTAGTCCATGTGTTGGACATTCATCGTCCAGTCCATGTGTTGGACAATTTATATATGCAGTCCATGTGTTGGGCATCCACTACACCTAGTCTTAGTCCATGTGTTGGACACCTGTTTAAACCTTGAGTATGATATTTACACTTACTGGCTGTACATGACACTTATGTGGGTTTTGACATGACATGGTATTTGAGTTCTGAGATGGGTTAGTCTTCTTTATATTTTTGTTCCTGTATTAGATCTTGGGTCTGGTGTGTAGGGGTTTACAATTTGAGATATAAGGTATATACATGAGGGTTTTCTTGTTTGGATTATTTCGCTCGACGTACCTATGCTCGTGTTGTAATTACCTAAATACTAAAATCCACTTATTGTTAGGATCAATGATTTCATGTATATATATATTAACTGTATTTTCTATATGCAACGAGCCCTCTCCCTTAGGGTTGGTTGTGATGTTGCTCGCTAGCGCTTTGACGCTCATTGTCCCCTCCCATTTCAGGTAACGAGCCAGGTGCACTGAGAGTCACAGGTTGATGGCAATACTTATTAGCGTCCATATTTCATTTGTAGTTTTATTTTATTTATGGAGCTCCACTGTGGATATTTTGTTTAGACATTTGAGAGTTATGTTCAAGAAGTTGTAAAGGCTGTGTGCCTTATTTTCTTTTATCGGATATTATGTATTTGAGACTTGTTGAGATCTCCAGACTAGTTATTTCAGAGATTCACATTATATTTTTGTATGTTGGATGCGAAATATCATTTTTATCTCTATTATTTTATCAGATATCTCTTGTATTATCTTTTACTTGCTTTTGTACCAACACCTATTGTTGACTCTACTAGAGAGATAGTAATTATGTTGGTGAAACATGTTATTGCACGGTGTGGTGCATGGCAGGTATGACATTCCTGGTTTTACCTCGGACTGCATTCTTGTATGAACCCAGGGGCGTCACATGCACGGCTTCCGCCCAAAAATACTTAGGCAAATCAAAAGCATTTATCATTGTAAAATTCACCACCATGATCACTTCTAATTTTAATAATTTTCAAATCTTTTTTATTTTTAATTATTTTTACAAAATGAGAAAACTCTTCAAAATATTTATCCTTATTTGCAAGAAAAATTACCAATACAAAATGTAAAAAATCATTAACAATAACAAATACATAATGTTTTCCTCCTAGAGAGGCAACACGCATGAGACAAAAAAGATCAAGCTGCAATAATTGTAAAGGTTTAGAAGTTGATACCTCATTTATGGATTTAAAAGAATTCTTAGTTTGTTTACCTTTGGCACATTCCTCACACATAGAGTCTTCAACATAGATTAGATTTGGTAGACCTATTACTAAATTCTTCTTGGATAGCTTAGATATTAACTCCATGTTGATATGTCAGAGTCTCTTGTGCCAAATCCTAGTATCTTCATCCACCGTGGCAAGGCACTTCACATCTTGATCTATTAACTCATTCATCTAAAAGATGTAAACATTAGATCTTCTAAAAGCAACAAAAATGATTTTATTATTCATACTAACAATACATTTATCCGATTTAAAAGAAATATCCTTTGTCACTTAATTGATAAATACTAAAAAGATTATGATTTAGTCCTTTAACAAAATAAACATCCTCAATTATGAGAGAAGGTATCTTACCAATATTACCAATACCTATAATTTTACCATTCTCGCCACCACCAAAGAAGACATTGCCTCCTTCAATTCTTGATAGGGTTGTAAATAATTCCTTATTTCCCGTCATGTGATGTGAGCAACCACTATTAAGGTACCACAACTCCTTACATCTTGTGGGTGACGTTCCTGACATATGAATAAGTTATAGAACCTTTAGGTGCCCAAACTTCGGGTTCTTGAATGTTAGTATTTTTGGTACCCTTAGGTACCCACATTAACTCATAATTATAAATGTTGTTTTTAATTCTACAATGAGTAGAGATATGACCATATCTCATGCAATATGTGCATAAAAACTTATTCTTATACGTAAGAGTATGAGATTTATGATACCATTTTCTATCAACATGATGATGGCTAGAGTAGGCATGATTAGATTTAATCCTATCATTTTCAATTTATAACCTCTTAATTTTAGACCTTAGTTGTTTACTTTCAAAGTCTAGATCTTCTATCATTTCATCTTTTAGAGCAAGAGAAGATTGTAGTTGCACAAACTTAGAATCACAAGAAACATGTAATTTTTTGAACGAAGAATATTCTTTTCCCACTCTTTTAAATTTGATGTTTAATTCTTCTAATATGGTTTCTAGTTCACATTACATATGAAATGATTCACTTTCGGTTTCGGATTGTACGTCATCTTCATGAGCCATGAAACAAATGTTTAGGTCATGAAGAGCAATCTTGGCGCCCTCATCACTATCTGAATCACTTGGTTCGGATTCATCCTATCCGGTGTACATAGCCTTCTTCTTCTTATACATTAAGTATTTCTCCTTAAGCTTGGGACTATCCTTTGCTAAGTGTCCCAGTTCATTGCATTCGAAGCATTTACCTACACGAGAGGAAAATTTGTTGTTATTGTTGTTAGATCAATTTTTAAAATTTTTATTCATTTTAATTAACCTTGATATTCTTCTAGAGAGGTGTGCCACTTCTCTAGAGACATCAACTTCACTATCCGAGGAGGATGAGTCATGAATTGCCCCTTTGAGCACAATAGTCTTTAATTTTTGAGATGGTTCCTCAGTTGCCTTTCCGGGTACTTCCTCCTTTTCCTTTTTCTTCCTCTCATGGACCTTAAGCTTGCTAATGAGACCATCAAGAGTAAGTGTTGTAAGATTATGAGCTTCCTTGATGGCCGTAGCTTTGGGCTCCCACACCGGCGTCAAAGAGCGAATAATCTTGTAGTTCATCTCTTGGTTCGTCAATTTCTTATCTAGGCCGTGCAATTTATTTATGATATTAGTAAACCAAGAAAATATAGCATCAATAGATTCATTTGGAAGCATTTTAAACAATTTATACTCATACATGAGGCTACTAATTTTGGACTCCTTAACTTAGGGGGTTCCTTCATGAGTGATGCATAATTTTCCCCAAATTTCATGTATGGTTGCACACGTGGAAACCCTATTGTATTCATTAGGGGTAAGTCCACAAATAAGGCATTCATGGCCTTTATATTAAGGTTTGCTTTGAGCCTCTCATCATCGGTTATACTACTACTACTAGGCTTCTCAACATATTTCTTCTCTATGATGTTTAGGATATCAAGGTCAATGCATCAAAGATAAATCCTCATTCTAGCTTTCCAATAAGCAAAGTTACTACCGGTGAAAAGGGGTGGCCTATTGGTGGATTGTCCTTCTAGCATATGCACATTCATTGAGGCCTCCATTTAGATCTTTTCTCTAAGGGGTTTAAGCCTAACAAACAGTAGAGACCTTGGCTCTGATATCAATTGAAAGGCCATAGAGGGGGGTGAATAGGGTTATGAGACAATAAATATGTAATTAAATATAAGACAATACAATTCACCACAAAATAAAATACGAAAACAAAATAAGAGAGATAAATTAGGAAATAGTTAGCCAATTGTGATACACGATATGTTCACGAGGTTCATTCCTCTGACCTACGTCCCTGCTCCCTACTCTCGAGGAGAATTTCACTATCATAATCCGGTTTGGAAGCTGGAACTTCTACATAATGATCTCCTCTTGAGATCTCACAACCACATAGTTGATCTCCACAAGATCTTGCTCTCCACACGTTACAAAGAACTGAAAGAACCTCTCTTACAGCAGCCCTATGGGAAGGAGAAGAGATTCTAATTGAATCTTGGGATGTGAGTTTTGCATGTGTGAAAACAGATTTGGGAAATTTGAAAATTGAAGCTCCTTATGGCTTAAGAACACAAGCTCAATCAATTTCTCTTGCCAAGTTAGTTCTGAATTAAATGGCGGTAGTTGGGTATATATAGGCAATCCTTGGAAGAAACCAAAAACCCTAAAAAAGACAAAAGAACAAATCTCGGAAATCTAGAAGCTGGTAGAAACTAGTTGTTATGGTAGCGGCGGTCGACCATAGAGCCAACAACGGTCGAGCGCGGGAACTAGCTGTTACAACCAAATTATCTGGACTTTTCACGGTCGACCGCCTAACCACATCCGATCGACCGCGAGAAGCTACCAGGCTTTTCAAACTATCTAGACTTTTCACGGTTGACCGCAGAACCAAGTCTAGTCGACCGCAAACTGACACAGAACTTACACAGAGTTTTTAAGCAGGTTTGTGACCTTGGGAAATTATAAAAATTATCAAACAACTTTCAAAAATTATAAAACTCTAGAAAATGTTTTTAAATAAGAAAACAAACTTGTTTGACAAAGGATTTTGCAAAAAGATCCTTACACTTGTGAAAACTCATTGTTTAGCAAAATTAACAAAATATGAGTTTTGAAAAGGTATGTGTGTTATCCCAATAGCTTCTAATGCAATCTAACAAACTACTTGCCCTACATTAAGCACTAGAGTGAAATAAAATGTAAATATCCATCACATGTAAGTGCATAGCTTGAGTCTTGATATTTGCCCGAAGCTTCTAATTTGATATTGTGCTTTTGATGGCTTTGCTTCACCAATATGCCTCCACCTCCTTAGATATCATCGGTGTAGCTAATATTCCATCTGATCCTCCAATAAAGGTACTAATGAGCTTGATATTCTTGTAATCTACAATACCACTCAACAAGCAATTAGTACTAATAATGGTGGTTGTAAATCATCATCAAAACACAAAGGCTAACACGTGAGCGAAATAATCAAAACAAGGAAACCCTCATGTATATACCATGTGTCTCAAGTTGTGAATCGCTAATCATTGATCCCAACTAAAAAGTAAAAGAGAAGCAATACATGAAAGTAGACTACAACTCAAAACCTCAAACATGATGAGCAAATGTTACAATCTCGGACTATCCTCGGGTAGTGGCGCAGTCATAAGGAAAATATCATCCAAAATAAACATCTCCATAGATCATGCCATGTATGCCAAAAGTATTTGAATTGTACCCTACTCTTGGGTAATCTAACATGGGAGCAAAACTACATCTGTGTATGTATATATATATATATCTCTACATGAAATAACGATACTCTTGTAAGGTACAACACACTATCATGTGGAAATAACATCCTTACTCAATCGTTCTGCGAAAATAGGTAAATTATTCCAGATGATGCATCTAGATGATCGTACAGCGGAGCATAGGCATAACTGCCTAATTCGAAAAACCTAGATCATCTTTGAGTACTGGTACAGTCGTGGTCTCATTGTGGAAAAACGCTCAATACTCCTCGTGTGGTACAGCCGCAGTCTCATTGTGGGAAAATGCCCATCACCGAGCATCCATAACTAATGAATTATGCATTATCATGTGTTATACCAACACTATCAACTCTAAACATGTGATACGACTCAAACAGAGCGTGTATTCAACACCCGTGCTTGTTTCTCGACGTGCGAATCCACAACTCTTGTTCACGACTACCAAGTGTGTAAAATAATCAATAAGCAGTATATAAAAATGTATGTATATCTTTTATTTCATGCTAATCGAACAACACTTGTCATAATTCCCTTCGGGTTACTCATATGTGTGCTACGACACTATACATGTGTACTCAAGGCTGTATGTGTATCATCATGCGGCTCACACCCTACGATCACATCCAAAATGCAAGCAAACAACACTCAGGAAACTCAAAAGAGGCAGACTGGTCGACCTCCCCAAAGGCGCCGGTCGACCAGACCAGGAACATACACAAACAGAGTTTTGTCGGTCGATCGCACCTAGGATGCCGGTCGACCAACTAGAGAAAAATATGCTTTTTCAAGTTTTCAGGTTTTTTTATTAACGATATAATAACTTGTTCAAAAATAAAACTTTCTTATCAAAAAACATAGAACAACACTTCAGCTTTGATAATTACTTATAAAAATTATCTTGAACATGATTCAAACTCTTGGGTTAATCTAATTAGGGCTTAACAACCTAATTAACAAATTCCTCGATTAAAACATGATTTCTTAACATGTTTAACATATGCTTTCTCTTAAAAACTCATAAATCAGATATAATTTGATTTAAATTTGCTCATATTTCTTATGTTTCACAAACCTAGGTTTTAAGCTTCTCTAATCAACATGTAATCTCAATTAAACATCAAATTACGGTTTAAACATGATTAGAACATGATTAACAAGTTAAAAATAAAATTTTAAACAACCCTAATGATCATGATCATGTTACTAACATAAACAACAAGAAAACAAAATAGATTTGACATTGGTTTAAGATTTAACATAAAAAATCTCATCTTTTCACATCGGCTTAAGGTTAAACATGTAAAACATTGATTTAAACATCTTAAATCATTTATTAACTAAGAGTGCATGTTTGGGTGAAGATGATCTTTCCTTAAAATCATGTGCAAGCCTCTGAAACAAACAGCAAGCAATCCACAAGTGCAAACAACCCATTCTTCTTTACCACACGTCGATGATCTCGCGCTCGTATCAGTATTGTGCTTCACAAAGCTCTCAAAATTCATAAGAAACAGATCTAGGGCTTTTAAGGGGAGAGGGTGGCTGCTAGGGTTCAAAGATATGATAAAAGAGAGGAATTTTTATGAAAAATATAGGTATTTACAGTGGCAAACCGAAAACTAACTCGTTTGACCCGAACTAGGAAACCTAGTCCGACTGGGAAAATCACCTTCGGTATTTTGGTTGTAACTTTCTTATCCGACCTCGGAATGAGGTGATTTAAGATTTGTTAGAAAGCTGTTAAAGATATCTACAACTTTATTCTTTGAATTTTTCTATATTAAAATGTATCATTGTGTAAAACACGTATACTCTTAACTAGTCATTTTTCCAGATTTCTCTTCGTGCATGTTTTATGTATTTACACTCATATATTCAAAAATATACATTGAATTGATCTCAAATCAATTCCTATCATACTCAAACATCAAAATATGTTGTTTTTCACCATATAACATATTTATTTTTATTTTTCACATAATATTCAAAATTTTGGGGCTTTACATTCTTCCCCGCTTAAAAAGAATTTCGTCCCCAAAATTCCGCAATCGTATCCTAGAGATTACTAATATCAGAAAAGCACATTGAGGGGATAATTCAGAGAAGAAAACACTCACATACACATCTCGTACCATTAATCTTTAGATATGAAATACATAAATATCTACACTTAACAATCTAGAATGAAAATATTCTCACTTAACCCCTAACTAAGCGGAACTAGTATGTCGGGTAAAAAATCCAAACAAGGAACCCCCCATATATTTACTATGTATTCTGAATAATTAGGAGCTAAGTGTTAATACCCCTATTCTAGCGTTAAGTATAAATGTGACCATATAGATAATCATGAACACCAAACAAAATCAATCAATTTAACTACTCAAACAGATGCGGGTGGTCACGACTCATATCCTCCTCATGCTCCTAAGAAACCTCCTCAGCTCCCTGCCGGTTCCATTGAACTATAACCAAAGGTATCACTTTGTTTCTAAGCTTCTTATCCTCCTTGTCAAGAATACAAATAGGAATCACAATCATAGTCAAATCATCATGTAGCTCGATCTCTAGTGCATCTGACACTCGCTGCTACTCCTCATCACGTAAATGCTTCTTGAGCATCGAAATATGAAAAACATCATGTACACTGAACATCAATGATGGAAGTTCTAATCTATAGAAACAGCTCTAATGCACTCAATAATCCCGAAGGGATCAACATATCTTGGGAATGCTTTCCCCGTCTACCAAATCGTTGAATGCCATTCATCGGTGATACTTTCAACATAATTAAGTCTCCAACCTGGAACTCTAGTGGTCATCTCCGCTGATCTGCATAACTCTTTTTGCCGACTCTGTGTGGTAAGAATGTGCTCTCAAATCAATACCACCTACTCTCTGGTCTTCCAAATTAGCTCCGGCCCAAGCAATAGGCTATCATCTGGCTTTGCCCAACATATAGACGATCTACAAGGCCTCCCGTACAATGCTTCATACTGTGCCATCCTGATAGTAGCTTGATAACTATTATTATATGCAAATTCAATCAATAGGATGTGGTCCTCCTAGCTACCCTAAAAATCTATCACACATGCTCGCAGCATATCCTCTAACACCTGATTCACCCTCTTTGTCTGACCATCAGTTTAGGGGTAGAAAACACTACTAAATAATAACTGGCTGCCAAAAGTATTCTGAAGACTCCTCCAGAAATGGGATGTGAAGACTGAGCCTCGATCTGATATGATCATCTCTTGGACTCCATGTAATCGAACGATCTCTCGAATAAAAATCCTTACATATATATATCCACCATATAAGTCATCCTCACAGGTAAGAAATGCGTCGACTTCGTCAGCCGATCTACTATCACCCAAATAGAATCATTTCCTTTCTTTGTTTTAGGCAACCCAACAATAAAATCCATGGAAATATTTGCTCACTTCAACTCGAGAATGGGTAAAGGCTGTAGGGTCCCTGCAGGTCTCTAATGTTCTGTCTTAACTTGATGGAAGATAAAACACTTAGCCACATATTCTGTAATCTCTCTACACATGCTACTCTACCAGAAATGCCTCTTTAGGTCTTTATACATTTTTATCATGCCTGGATGCACTGTATACATGCTACGATGCGCCTCATCAAATAGATCTCTCTTCAGTTGTGGATTGTTCAGCATAACTAATTGACCCTTCATCTGAAAGCCTCCATCTGCTCTAATAGTCTAATCAGCCTTGGGTTCCTTGGAAATCTCCCCCTTACGGGTTTGAATCCAAGAGTCCCCTAACTGAGCTCTGATCACTCTATCGCTTTAAGATGGCTATACTGATAAAGCTCTTAAGAAAACACTGCTCCCCTAATCTCTAGCCTGAAATCATAGTGGCTGAGGGTATAAAGATCTCGATGTAATGAACACCTCAAAGCTGCAAGCCCGTGATGTCGCTTCCCGTTAAATGCATCTGCTACCATGTTCACCTTTCCCGGATGATACTATATAGTGAACTCGTAAACCATAATAAAATCTACCCATCGCCGCTACCTCTGGTTGAGTTCTTTTTGTGAGAAGAGATATTTTATGCTCTGGTGATCTTTGAATAACTCAAACTGCACTCCATACAAATAATGCCTCCACGCCTTCAGTGCCTCCACGCCTTTAGTGTAAAAACCGCTGCTGCTAGATCCAAGTCGTGCGTGGGATAATTCTGCTCATGAGTTCTCAGCTACCTAGAAATATAGGCCACAACTCTCTAGGTCTACATCACAACACCTTCTAGACCTGCTAACTATGCATCCGTGTAGACGACAATTGTTTTATCACTGTTTAGAATAACCATTACTGACATTATATCCAGTTTCACCTTTAGAGTCTCAAAGGCTTCCTGGCACTCTGTGCCCCCAATCAAACTGTACACCCTTATGCGTAAGGCGTGTAAGTGGTGTTGTAATCTTCGAGAAGTCTTGAATAAACTTCCTGTAATAGCCGACCAAACCTAAAAAGTTACAAATCTCTATAACTATCTTCGGTGGGTATCAATCAAGTACTGCTTTCACTTTAGCTAGATTCACCACAATGACCTCTTTGCTGATAACATGGCCAAAAATCTGACCTCAGATAGCTAAAAACTAGCATTTGCTAAACCTAGCAAATAGCTAATGCTCCCGCAAAGTCTGCAATGCTAAACGGAGATGTTGCTCGTACTCTATATCTAATCTTGAACAGATAAGGATATCATCGATAAAACCACTACAACTGGTCTAAACATTAATGGAAAACCCGGTTCACCAAATCCATGAATACTGCGGGTGCATTAGTCAGCCCAAATGACATGACAAGAAACTCAAAAGACTCATATCGTGTCAGAAAGGCGGTTTTGGGAATATCCATTCTCCGCACTCGCAACTAAAAATAACTAGAAAAAATATCAATCTTTGAGAATTATTGCACTCCTCGTAGCTAGTCGAACAAGTCATAAATTCTCGATAGTGAATACCTAATCCGGGAAGTGACCTTATTCAACTCATGATAATCTATACATAATTACATGCTATCGTCCTTCTTCTTCATGAAGAGGACCGGTGCTCCCATGAAAATGACTCCGACAAATAAAACCTTGAAGTAACAACTCATCTAGCTAAGTCTGTACCTTCCTCATCTCAGCGGATGCCATACGATAGGGTGCTCGAAAAATCGGTACGATGCCTGCTACAACTCGATGGAGGAAAACAACCTTTCTCACTAGAGAAAATCTCGGTAAGTCCTAAAAGACATCCTAATACTCTGAGATGACTCCAGTCTTGCTTAAATCTGCACCCCGATCCTGTATCATCACCACCTCGACGTATGCCAGAAATGACTCCATATTCTGGTTACCCTATGAGGTTGCTACTATCAATAGAAACTCATTAAATGCTAACAAGCTGATTGTCTTTGCAAAATAGTCTATACTAACGTGGTAGGATGATAACTATTCCATACAAATGATAACATCAAACTCGGACATTCCCAGGATGATAAAATCCACCATGGACTCGAACTCGTCTTAACTGACGACACATCTCCTATAGATACTCTCTAAGAGAGACACCTCTCCTAAAGAAGTAGAAACTGATAATGAAACGCCTAAAGATTGCGCTACAAGCTGAAGTCTAATCATGACATCATGACAAGTAAAAGAATGTGAAGCTTCTGAATTAACAAGATTCCAGATGGAAAGGAAAACACTAAGAAAGCTTCATTCACACCATAATCACGCGGTACGACTACATAAACCCTGTCAGTGGCTGACGATTGCTATGCTGATGGTGGTGGAACATATGGGACTGTTTGTCCCTCAGAAATCTCTTGGATGACATGAATCTGGCCTATTGGCCCCTCAATCCTCGAGACGGTTGGATGTGCCTCAAATCCTTTGCTACTTACCGTAACCGCGGCCCTCAGACTCCTGATTTTAACCTTTGTCATGCTGACCTCCTGCTAGTGTACTGCGACAGTCTTTCACTTTATGTCTGATCTTGTTACAATTGTAACATGTACGTTGAATTCTGCACTGCTGCGGTGCTCTCGAATCATGTTGTAGGTTGTGCTCTCTTCTTATGCTGTCCTTGTTGCTGACTGTAAAAAAATCCTTAACCCGCTGCTGGGGCTCTCTAGATTTCATAATAGGTCTCTTGCCCTTGTCATTGTCACTATATTGGTCATGATTTCATAATTAGCTACATGCATATTTCCCTGCTTTAATCAGACTAGCTCTACTTCTTGTTAAAGAAGAAAATAAAATTCTCCCAAATAAGTGGTATTCGCTACTCCGGCAAAAATCTAAAGTCGGTGCCATCCTCTAATGCTATCCTTCGGTAATATCCTCTACGCTGAATACATATAACTTTGCTTTAGTATTGAGTTGATGTTAAGAAATCTTCACATATTTTTTCCATTTATAGGTTGTACATAAATCCAGTGTGCCCTGAAACTATGATGTTTTTAGTGTCTGATGTGTTTCTTATTCTTATAGAGCCAAGCCTCCTGCTCTGCGGCTCTATCAATAGCTGGTTGTGGTAATGGTGAGATCATTAGTATTGCCTCTTCAATAAGCACGGCTGGTAACTGGTGGTGGAACTCCAGAAAATATAATGTGACTCGTTACTCGCTCCTGGAGTGTTACTAGTCTCTGCTTCTGCGATTGGCGTTACGAAGTTTATTAAATACTGTGGAACCTGCTATGACTCAGGCTGCTTGCCCATCTCTCCGGGGTATGAGTTTTATCTTGACCGCATCCTCGTCCTAACATTTGTAATAATAAGAGGAGAGCTTAATGGACACAGTAAATAAGGTTGCAAATATATATACATAACATAACGTATCACATAGCATTCACACAAATATTTTTCAATCAAAGTAAGATAGTCATAAAAAAATTCATAATTTTCGAAGTATACGTATTACATCCTCACTAATTTTAGAAATTCCTAGCATACTCTATACATGAGTCCTACGAAAATCAATCCTAGCTCCATGACTCAACACAGGATGATCCTAAGGATGCTAGAACTAAAGCTTTGATACTAATTGTGACGCCCCAAGGTTCACACAAGATTGCAGTCCAAGGTGAAACCCGCATTATCAAACCTGTCATGCACCTACATAGTGCATTAACACGATTCACCAATCAGAGTAATAAACTCTAGTGGAATCAATAAAAAGTAAAGGTACAAAATAAGAAAAATGAGGAAGTAAAAACAATAGACATGATATAGAAGGAGAGATCTTATAAATTAAAGAATCATGTCTCAACTGAAGTATATCTGATATCTGAAATAATAAAATATCTCAATATGAATCATCCAAATCTCATACTAAGGCACTTTGCCTTTATAAAATGTATACAACTCTAAATCTGAACAATGAACGTAACTATACAGTGATATTTCAGCTACTAAGACTGTGCGATAGCGACTATGTTAAAACTCCGTCATCTTGCGGCTCTCCAAAACTCTGAGCTACCTGAAAGAGACAATTTAAACACAAAGAATAACAACAAGAGCATCAAAGCGCTACAACAAGATCACCTCCATCCCCCACGGGAAGGGCTGCTAGATGAAGTGGAAACTCTACCTATTAGGCATTGTCTACCTAGAACATTTTCTCCATATCTAATAGAATCAATATTTAGACTCCTACAAAATGAGATGTAGTACATTGCGCGAAATAATCCATGCAAGAAAACCCTCATATATATACAATATGTCTCAATTTGTAGTTACCTAAATATTAATACGGAGCTAGAGATAAAAAATCTAAAGAAAATTATTAATTAGAAATCTACAACATGAGACTAGTACGTCAAGCAAAATAATCCAAAAAAGAAAACCCTCATGTATATACCATGTGTCTCAAGTTGTGAATCGCTAATCATTGATCCCAACTAAGAAGTAGAAGAGAAACAACACGTGAAATTAGACTACAACTCCAAACCTCAAACATGATGAACAAAAGTTACAATCTCAGACTGTAATACCCCAACCCTTGAGAGGGTGATATGATTAGTATTGATAGATTTGATCGGAATACTCATACCACCAAGAT
>BQKN01000566.1:312174-340690 GCA_022839385.1 Asparagus kiusianus
TGAGTGAGGACAAAACGTGCTGAAAAGATATGTGGTGGTTTGTGAGGTCAGTCCATCAGATCTAATAGCGTACTGACTCCGGGATTTCCGGGGCAGGGCGTTACACAGACTATCTGTTGGCCCTTTGGTTTTGATGATAATTTGTCAAACAATTTATATCTAATCTATTTTCTAGACTTTGTGTTTATCTTTACAGGTAATTCAACACTCAACAATTAAGCGTTAAAGGTTCAAGTTCATATGTACGGAGTTACCTAGGTATAAGTTTAGTTTACTTACATATATTGTATGATTATATCTAATCTCAATATATATATACTTAACACGTTTTTTTTGACGTTTTATACCAAATAAATGATTTTTCCATCAAATGTCGTTACAATATCTTTTATCTCATGTTTATAACTCTTTCATACTCTATTATATACATATAATATATGCATGATATATATATACGTATTTACAAGTCTTATGTCAATTTTCATATTCACAAAAAACAAGTTTTCTGAACACTTTTCAAAAACAGGGAGTTTTCACAAACGAAAATTGATTTTCCAAAAATTCCTTTTCTAACATGTTCATTTTATCATTTAGAAACTTTCCCAAAGTTTTATTATTTTTGGATTTGATTTGTTATTTTTAAAGAATTTTCAAAATCAGCCAAAACAGGTTTTTCAGCATGTATCAGATTGCGGTCGACCGCCACGGTCGACCGCCAGTGATAATTTTTCTGAGCCTGGCTTTTATGTGCTCGCGGTCGACCATGACGGTCGACCGTGAAAACATCCAGAGATTTTCACGGTCGACCACCGCGGTCGACCGCCAGCCTTTATTTTCAATACTCTGTATTTTTGAGCGCCACGGTCGACCGCCGAACAGTCAGATCATCTTCAACGACTAGTTTTCTACAGCTGTTTTCAAATGGGTTTTTGGTCTTTTTATTTGGTTTTTACTGATGTATTGGGTTGTTATAAATATCCTACTATATTCAACACTTGAACCATCCAAGAGAATTGATTACTTAAGTTTACAAAGTGTTTAAGAGCTGTTTAAGCTGATTTCATCAGTTTGTTTCAAAAGAAGTTTTTTTCTACAATAAGAAATAGCTTTCAAATCCTATTGGGATCATCATCTACTGTTCTTCTTATTTGAGATGTTTTCTAAACTCTTATATAGCTTGTTATTTCATTTTCATTTCAATTAGCTATATTTATTGAGTTTCATTCACTGTTATCACATACACATATTGAGCTTAATATCTTCGTACCATATAGTGTGGGTTGTGGGGTGTGATTTAGTGAGTGTGAGCTTCATTATGTTCTCACTTGTTATTTGAGAACAAACCATTGTATTTAATCTTCTTTTGTGAGTATCACTTGTAATACACTTGTACACCGAGAGAAGTGTGAGGCGAGAGACGGGGTCGAATCAAATAGGAGTGGCGTCGGTTGACGAACCTAGGGAGAGGTTGCATCCGAGCACTTGAGGAGGATGACATGGGCTAGGTTCCTACACTTAGTGTGTAAAGTGTGATTGATTAGTGATTGTGTAGTGTGAGAGTTTTCGGTGATCTTATAAACCAAGTGTGTAGAAGTTCTGGCTTTCAAACCGGATTGTGATAGTGGATATCTCCTCGAGGTGAGGAGTGGGGACGTAGGTCGTGGGGACCGAACCTCGTAAACATATCTTGTGTTTGTGTTTGCTTAGCATATATTTCTTTTGTGCTTATTCTTATTGTTCATATCTATCTCTTGTAAGAACATATTGATCAACATAATTTTAATTGGTAATTAATTGGGATTAGATTAGCATAAGACCCTAATCACCCCCCCTCTAGGGTCTAACAATTGGTATCAGAGTTTGGTGGTCTTTGATTTAAGGACTAATCGCCTTGAGTTAAAGATCCAAGTTATCATATTTGTGCTAATCTAATTTTGATTGCATTTTGCTTCTTGCATATTATCTTTATGGATATGTATGATTCATCTAGTTTAGGATATGCTATTAATATTGCTCCCCGTTTGGATATTTTTCCCTATGCTCAATGGCGTGTTAGATTCAAACTATTTGTTCAATCTAAACAATTCGATTTGTGGGAAATTATTGAGGATGGCTATGTTGTTCCCATTTTGGAAAAATCCAAATGGTGTGAAAATGATAAAAGATTGTTTAATATGAACAAGCTTTTGTTAGAATATTTGATTAATACTTTTCACTCTTTATTTTCTAACAAATTTGCTAACTTTAATAGTCCTTACGCCTTATGGAAATTTATTGAAGCACATGAAGGGGAATTGGAGGCAATTCAACAAGCATTGGAAAATCCCGCTTTGAGTTCTAAAGAAGCCTCATCTCCATGTATAATTCCACTAGGTGATAACCCTAGTGAGGTATGCGATAACGATGATATTATTACTTTTGATGAACTTGCTCTTGAGTTTAAAAAGTTACACAATTGCTATATTGATGTAAAGAGTAAGTACGTTAATATGAAATCCACTCATGAAACACTAGCCACTAAGTTTAATTTTATTGCAAATGAAAATATAATTCTCAAAGAATGTAATGAAAATTTAAAAATTAAAAATACTAGTTTGCTTCATGAAAAACGTGATGCTATGTTAGAAGTAGATAAGTTGAAATCTATGATGAAAAATCTTGTTTATCCTACTTCTAGTAGCAATGCTTTTATGCACAATGATGAGTTGAATCAAATGAGAAAACGAATATCTACCTTAGATTCAACACTAAACACTTGTATTGCTAATAATAAAAAGCTTATGGACCTATGTGCAAAGTTCAATGTTAATTCTTCTAAGAAACCTATTCACTATGCACATATGTATGACAAAATTCACAAATGTTCTATTTGCGGTCTTAAAGGCCATTTAGCTCAATTTTGTCATAATGCACCAAAAATTGACAACCCTATTCTTGATTGTGCATCCTATCAAGCTTCTTCATCATATACACATGTACACACACATAGTATAAACCATAAACATGCTCATGTATATAAATATGATTATTGTGGTCGTTTTGGTCATTTTGCCATGTTTTGTTTCGATTTGAAAATAAATTCTCATTTGCAAAATAATTACAAAGAAAAATCTATTTTTGCAAATGAACCACATTGTGCTTTTGGTGATGTTTATGTTTTGGTGAAACTATTCTTGACACTTATGCTTTTATTTTGAGTTGTAGAACTTGATACTTATGTTTTTATTTTTGAGTTATAATAACTCTATGATTGTGTGGAACTATGTGACTTTGAGAAACTTTTGTGTATGGTTTGTAGTCTTGTGGAACAAACTATGTTTGTGGAAAACTATGTTGTTTCTGATGTTTAAGTGATGATTTGTGATCTATTGTGTTAGTTTATCTTTTCTATGTACTATGCATGGTCAAAACATTTTTTCATGCTGTGTTTATGGAAAATATGTTGCTAATGATGCGTTATTTGGTTTCTACATGTTTATGGTTGTGTATAATTATTTTTTTAAGCTCCTGTATATACTCTTTATATGTCTCTTATGCAAATTGACAGGGGGAGCTTTTGGCCATATACTTGATTTTTATCTGTGCTTATATGCAGGGGGAGCGTTGCTCCTATTTTTATTTTTATTTTTTCCTTTTTGATGTTGTCAAAGGGTGAGAATTATATGTTTATCTTTAATGTTTATCTTATGTGGTTTATTGTTGATGAAAGATATGTAATTTTGGTTCATTATGTATGTGGTCATATGTGGTTTGTTCACATGTAACTACATAATCTATTTCCATCTTTCATCATTCATATGAAATTTTATATCATTAAATAAATTGTTTGCCATCATCAAAAGGGGAGAGATTGTTGGTCCTTTGGTTTTGATGATGATTTGTCAAACAATTTATATCTAATCTATTTTCTAGTCTTTGTGTTTATCTTTACAGGTAATTCAACACTCGACAATTAAGCGTTAAAGATTCAAGTTTATATGTGTGGAGTTACCTAGGTATAAGTTTGGTTTACTTACATATATTGTATGATTATATCTAAGCTCAATATATATACACTTAACACGTTTTTTTGACGTTTTCTACCAAATAAATGATTTTTCATCAAACATCGTTACAATATCTTTTATCTCATGTTTATAGCTCTTTCACACTCTATTATATACATATAATATATGCATGATATATATATACGTATTTACAAGTCTTATGTCAATTTTCATATTCACGAAAAATAGGTTTTTTGAACACTTTTCAAAAACAGGGAGTTTTCACAAACGAAAATTAATTTTCCAAAAATTCCTTTTCTAACATGTTCATTTTATCATTTAGAAACTTTTTCGAAAGTTTTATTATTTTTAGATTTGATTTGCTATTTTTAAAGAATTTTTAAAATCAGCCAAAACAGGTTTTTCAGCATGTATCAGATTGCGGTCGACCGCCGTGGTCGATCGCCAGTGATAATTTTTCTGAGCCTAGCTTTTATGTGCTCGCGGTTGACCGTGACGGTCGACCATGAAAACATCTAGAGACTTTCGCGGTCGACCGCCGCGGTCGACTGCCACGGTCGACTACCGCGATCGACCGCCGTGGTCGACCGCCAGCCTTTATTTTCAATACTCTGTATTTTGAGTTTCGCGGTCGACCGCCGAACAGTCAGATCATCTCCAACGGCTAGTTTTCTATAGCTATTTTCAAATGGGTTTTTGGTCTTTTTACTTGGTTTTTACTGATGTATTGGGTTGTTATAAATACCCTACTACATTCAACACTTGAACCATCCAAGAGAATTGATTACTTAAGTTTACAAAGTGTTTAAGAGCTGTTTAAGCTGATTTCATCAGTTTGTTTCAAAAGAAGTTTTTTTCTACAATAAGAAATAGCTTTCAAATCCTATTGGGATCATCATCTACTGTTCTTCTTGTTTGAGATGTTTTCTAAACTCTTATATAGCTTGTTATTTCATTTTCATTTCAATTAGCTATATTTATTGAGTTTCATTCACTGTTATCACGTACACATATTGAGCTTAATATCTTCGTACCATATAGTGTGGGTTGTGGGGTGTGATTTAGTGAGTGTGAGCTTCATTATATTCTCACTTGTTATTTGAGAACAAACCATTGTATTTAATCTTCTTTTGTGAGTATCACTTGTAATACACTTGTACACCGAGAGAAGTGTGAGGCGAGAGACGGGGTCGAATCCAATAGGAGTGGCGTCGGTTGACGAACCTAGGGAGAGGTTGCATCCGAGAACTTGAGGAGGAGGACACGGGCTAGGTTCCTACACTTAGTGTGTAAAGTGTGATTGATTAGTGATTGTGTAGTGTGAGAGTTTTT
Source organism: Asparagus kiusianus (assembly GCA_022839385.1). Taxonomy (NCBI): domain Eukaryota; kingdom Viridiplantae; phylum Streptophyta; class Magnoliopsida; order Asparagales; family Asparagaceae; genus Asparagus; species Asparagus kiusianus. The sequence goes on from BQKN01000566.1 coordinate 317,514, forward strand.
GGTGATCTTATAAACCGAGTGTGTAGAAGTTCCGGCTTCCAAATCGGATTGTGATAGTGGATATCTCCTCGAGGTGAGGAGCGGGGACGTAGGTCATGGGGACCGAACCTCGTAAACATATCTTTGTATTGTGTTTGCTTAGCGTATATTTCTTTTGTGCTTATTCTTATTGTTCATATCTATCTCTTGCAAGAACATATTGATCAACATAATTTTAATTGGTAATTAATTAGGATTAGATTAGCATAAAACCCTAATCACCCCCCCTCTAGGGTCTAACACTATCCTCAGGTAGTAGCGTAGTCTAAGGAAAATATCATCCAAAATAAACATCTCCATATATCATGCCATGTATGCCAAAAGTATTTAAATTGTACCGTACTCTTAGGTAATCTAACACGGGAGCAAAACTACATCTGTTTATGTATATATATATCTCTACATGAAATAACGATACTCTTGTAAGGTACAGCACACTATCGTGAGAAAATAACATCCTTACTCATTCGTTCTATGGCAATAGGTATATCTCCCTATTCCGGATGATGAATCCAGATGATCGTACAGTGGAGCATAGGCATATCAGCCTAATCCGGAAAATCTTGATTATCTTTGAGTATTGGTACAGCCGCGTTCTCATTGTGGGAAAACGTCCATCACCAAGCATCCATAACTAATGAATTATGCATTATAATGTGTTATACAACCACTATCAACTCTAAACATGTGATATGACTCTAACAGAATGTGTATTTCAACACCCACGCACGTATCTTGACGTGCGGATCCACAACTCGTGTTCACGACTACCTCGTGTTTAAAATAATCAACAAGCAGTATAATACAATGCATGTATATTTTTTATTTCAAGCTAATCGGGCAACACTTGTCATAATCCCTTTGGGTTACTCATATGTGTGCTACGACACAATACATGTGTACTCAACGCTGTATGTATATCATAAGTTGTTCAAAAATAAAACTTTCTTATTAAAAAATACATAACAACACTTAAGCTTTGATAATTACTTACAAAAATTATCTTGAACATGATTCAAACTCTTGGGTTAATCTAATTAGGGTTTAACAACCTAATTAACAAAATTCCTCGATTAGAACATGATTTCTTAACATGTTTAACATATGCTTGCTTGTAAAAACTCAAAAATAAGATATAATTTGATTTAAATTCACTCATATTTTTTATTTTTGAGTTAAAAATAAGAAATTAGATAGTTAAAATTTTATTTTTAACTTGTTAGAACATAATTTGAACATGATTAGAACATAATTATAACATGTTCAAATCATGATCATGTTAATAAAATGATCATGATCATTAGGGTTATTTAAAATTTTATTTTTAACTTGTTAATTATGTTCAAATCATGTTTAAACCCTAATTACCAAGTTAAAAATAAAATTCCTCGATTTAAACATGATTAGAACATAATTAACAAGTTAAAAATAAAATTTTAAATAATCCTAATGATCATGATTATTTTACATGGGCTTTTTCACATCTTTTTCACATCGGCTTTAGCTTAAACATGTAAAACATTGATTTAAACATCTTAAATCATTTATTAACTAAGGGTGCAAGTTTGGGTGAAGATGATCTTGCCTTAAAATCATGTGCAAGCCTAGGAAACAAACAACAAGCAATCCACAAGTGCAAACAACCCGTTCTTCCTTGCCACACGTTGATGATCTCGCCTTCGTATCAGTATTGTGCTTTAAAAAGCTCTCAAAATTTATAAGAAAAAGATCTAGGATTTTTAAGGGAAGATGGTGGCTGTTAGGGGAGATATGATAAAAGAAAGGAATTTTTATGAAAAACATAGGTATTTATAGAGGTATACCCGAAACAAACCCGTTTGACTAGAACCAGAAAACCTAGTCTGACTAGAAAAATAACCTTTGGTATTTTGGTTGTAACTTTCTCATCCGACATCAAAATTAGTTAATTTAAGATTTGTTGGAAAATTTTCGATGATACCTACAACTTTGTTCTTTTGAGTTTTCCAGATTCCAAATGTATCATTATGTAAAATACGTATACTCTTAACTGGTCATTTTTCCAGATTTCTCTTCGTGCATGTATTGTGTATTTACACTCATATATTCACAAATATACATTGAATTAGTCTCGAATCAATTCCTATCATACTTAAACATCAAAATATGTTATTTTTTTACCATATAACATACTTATTTTTATTTTTCATATAATATTTAAATGTTTGGGGTTTTATAGTTTATAAGTCGACTTATCTCAGGCATAAGTCGACTTGTAAACATGCACATGCATTGTGCATGTATAAAATTTGAGATTTTGACTGTCTTTAAAAATAGCAGATAAAATCTAAAAAATATAAAACTTTGGGAAATATTTATAAACATGATTTTGAACATGTTAGAAAAAGAATTTTTGAAAGATCATTTCCCAATTTTAAAAACTACTCATTTTCAAAATAGTTCAAAAATAATGTGTTTGTGTAAGTGTGTGTGTGAACCCAATGTGCTTCAAATGTTATCAACTCAGTAACCTATCTAAATCAAATACTTGAGAGAAAGAAAAAGATGCAAATATCTCATGTATATGAATACAACTCTTTGGTCTTTATATTTTCTCATATTTTGATGAAGCTTCTCTTTTGTATTGTGCTCTTGAAAGCTTTGTTTCACCACATTGCCTCCACCTCCATGGATATCATCATTGTAACTCTTTGTTCTATCCAATCCTCTAACATTGGTACTAACTTGCTTGGTATATTATAATCTATATAATATAACTCAACAAGCAATTAGTACCAATAATGGTGTTTGTAAATGATCATCAAAATAAGAGAACTAACATTCTCTCCCTTTTTGATGATGGCAAACTATCATTATTCAAGAGCATGAATAAAATAAAATTTTAGCTTATAGATAGTTGCTCCCCCTATCTACAAAACTTTTTCCCTATCTATGTGCACAAATTAAGAGATTTCTCTCCCCATTTGTCAACATCAAAATGGGGTAAACATAAGAATATACATGTGTTAAAACCCACAAGATACTCCTCTAAGTGTTGGTCTACCTGTGTCACATTCCTAAAGTGTTAGGATATATGACCTCTCACTAGGCATTAATACCAACTCACTCCTCTTGGAATTGACCATAGTCTTTCCCAACCACTCCTCTAGGTATCCTTGTGTATTTAAACATGTTTAGATAATGTAGATCATAATAAAACACGTAGATAGTAACTTAAAACCAATAGCAAGCAAAAAGCATCAAAACAAGCAATCGAATGATGCACATGCCTAACTCATTTCTTATGCGATAAATATCTTCTTCACTAAGAGGCTTGGTAAAGATGTGTGCTAATTGTGATTTAGTATTAATATAAACAAGGGATACATCTTTCTTCTCTACATGATAACTTAAGAAATGATAACGTACTTCTATATGCTTGGTTCTAGAATGTAAAACAATTTTTTTAGAAATATTAATTGCACTAGTGTTATCATAATAAAATTTCGTGTCATGAAAGTCTAAATAAAAATCAACTAAATTTTTTTTCATCCATAAAAGTTGTACACAATACAAGCCGGTGGCTGTTCGCGGGAAAATCTGTTGCTTTCTTCATTACTGATTCCATTGCACACTTGGTAATTGTTTATCGATTACAAAAATCCCGACATTTTATAAGATCCGGTTACAACAAAAATCAAATAAAAATAAATGAAAATTACAACTTTGTTTCCTTGTTTGCCGAACAAATCGCGAGCTCCTGTTTTGCGGTCACTCGCTTTGTGGGTTGTTTGCCTGCACCGGGGTTGTTTGCCGTAGACCACCGCGAGATCTAGATCCGGTCGGATCTACGTAGTATAATGGGTATTATTCCACCAAGGGAGATAATAGCCGGAGGGATTGTTTCACCAAGGAAACAATCGCTCTAATCTCGGGATCAAAGACCAAGCTTTGATTCGGAGTATGTACGCGTAGATCTGAGATCCGGTCCTCTCGAACACCTACCTTATTTGGCGTTGACGATCGCCGAGCACCAGATCTGAATGAGGGAGTCCCCGAAGTCCTAAAGTTCGAATCTTTTTATGTTCTGAATCTCCAATCGAGCAGGGCTTCGCCTCCTCCAAAATCCAACCATTGACAAATGAACACACATAGCCTATTTATAGGCACTCAGAACTTTGCCCGTGCACAGTTCTGGGCCGAGCCACCCATGGGTGGCTCGGCCTTGGTCGAGCTACCTCAGGGTGGCTCGGCCTTGGTGGCTCGGCCACCGAGCCACCTCAGGGTGGCTCGGTTTCGGCCGAGTCCCCCCGGGTGTTGCCGTGGTGTCCGTCGTTTCCCGTTGTTTCCGGTTCTCTATTGTTCGGACTTGATTTGGTTGTGTGGTTAATCTATCCGGACTTGATTTGACAGTCTAGACCTTAACTTGGCAGTAAGTCCACCTTGGTGTCTGAGTTCGAATCCGTTCTATGGTTGGACGACTCATTGACTACCCGAACCGTTGGCTTGATTCCGCATGCGAATGGATGCATTCCGTTGTTTGCGTGCGGTTCGTTAGCCTCGTTAGTCCGCTTCGTCGCATATCGCTTGGCTTCTACGTTATGGGCTAACAGCTTTGTTTGGATACGTCGCCCGATGGTCCGTTTGTTGAATCGGCGTCGTCGAGCTGTGTTAAGGGACCTATAGGCAGTTTTATACGCCTACAGATACCCCCTCCAAAGTATTTCAGCCTCGTTCTTTTATAGAAGAGTTTGGAATACTTTGGATGTGATTGTCCCATCTTTCAATCGGTAACGACGGGATAGAGTGGCTTCTGTTCTTGATTCCTTCAGTCCTCCAGGTTATTCGGTGCTTTGTCGAACTTCTGTAAGGATTCCGGTGCTGCATTTATTGTCTGACCGTTGTCGAAATTTTGAACTTGAAATCGATTCTTGATTTCTTGATTTTTAGCTCGAGTTGGTTGCTTCAACATAGAACTGATCATCGATTGACGGCGTTGAATCTTCATTTACAACGCATTGCCTGGCGTTTGAGCTTCATTGCGACGCGTTGTTTGGCGTCCAGGCTTCATTGCGACGCTTTGTCCGGCGTCCAGGCTCCATTGTGATGCGCTGTTCGACGTTTGACACAGTTTATACTCGTACGTCTGCTCGAGTATACACAGTTTAAGCTCTTAAGGTATTGGAGCGTGGCGGATACTCGAGTCACGAGACCAATCCATAGAATTGATGCGTCAATGACTCATACTTATAGAATTTTTAGCAAATTCCCAGCCATCAAAGGGTTTGATTAGCCTTTACTGACTACCGTTTGAGTCGGGCTAGCATGCGGATTGTTTAAATCCGTTCCGCATGTGACGTTGTGCTAAAAGAGTTAACCTTTTTAGTGCTACGCTATTGAATACGTAGACTTCATCTTTCTCCTGTGAAAAGACTAAACAGCAACGTGTATTAGACGTTGACTTAGGATTTTTGGCAAATCCTCAGCCTTCAACGGATTTGACGTGCTCTTACCGATTACCGTTTGAATCGGGCTTACATGCGAATTGTTTAAATCCGTTCCGCATGTTACGTTGTGCTAAAGGAATGAACTCCTTTAGACTTTGTGCTATGATGTTGAATACATAGACTTTACCATTTGTTACGGGAATAAGTTACCCGACGACGCGTGTTAGGCGTTGACTTTAGGATTTTTGGCTAACCCCCAGCCTTCAACGGATTTGATTAACCTTTACCGACTACCGTTTGAGTCGGGCTAGCATGCGGATTGTCTAACTCCGTTCCGCATGTTACGTTATGCTAAGAGGGTGAATCCTCTAAGACTTTGTGCTACGACTTTAAATACGTAGACTTCGCCGTTGTTATGGGAATAGGCTACCCAGCAACGTGTATTGGACGTTGACTTATCCCTACTTAGGCTTCGGGATAAAGGTCCCCAGAATCGGATTCTGGTGTCTTCTTCAATCGGTGAAAGACTAAACCGGCGACGCGTGTTAGGCGTCGGCATATCCTTTCTTAGGATTCAGGATGAAATTTCCCATGCGTATAAGGCATGGATTTTGGCGTTATTAATAACAACCTGCCACAATGTTGAATATGTGAGCGAGTGTTCTTTTTAACGGTTAAGAACTAACCGGCGGTGCATGTTAGGCGCCGACTTATCCTTTTTTAGGTTTTAGGATAAAATACCCCAGAATCGAACTCTGGTGTCTTCTTCTACGGAGAAAGACTAAACCGACAGCGCATGTTAGGCGCAGACTTATCCCTGCTTAGGATTCGGGATAAATTTCCTAGGATGAATCCTAAATTCTTGGAAAAGGATTGGTGTGGGAAGGAAGAAATTTATATTCTATTCCCAGTTGGAAAGGAGACTCGAGGTGGGATCTCCACCCCCAGAATCCGGAAAGGTGAAACTGAGAGTGGGATCTCCACTCCGAGAATCGAAGAGATTCGGATAACCCTAACTGTCGAAAGGTTTGATTACCGAGGTAAAGATGAATTTCTCGTTTATCGAGAGTGGATTGTGGTTTTGGTCCTAACTGTAGGAAGGTTTGACCAAGCGAGAGTTTGAGATGACCCTAACTGTAGGAAGGTTTGATCACTCGATTTGAGAGCGGACCTCTCGTTCATTGGAGGAATCGAGAGGGGATTTTGGTTGTGGTCCTAACTGTAGGAAGGTTTGACCAAGTGGGGGGTTAAGACGATCCTAACTGTAAAAAGGTTTGATCGCTTGATTTGTGGACCTCTCGTTCATTGAAGGACTCGAGAGGGGATTTTGGTTTTGGTCCTAACTGTAGGAAGGTTTGACCAAGTGGGGGGTTAAGACGATCCTAACTGTAAGAAGGTTTGATCGCTTGATTTGTGGACCTCTCGTTCATTGAAGGACTCGAGAGGGGATTTTGGTTTTGGTCCTAACTATAGAAAGGTTTGACCAAGTGGGGGATTTGAGACGATCCTAACTGTAGGAAGGTTTGATCGCTCGATTTGAAAGTGGACCTCTCGTTCATTGAAGGAATCGAGAGGGGGTTTTGGTTTTGGTCCTAACTGTAGGAAGGTTTGACCAAGTGAAAAGTTAGAGTAAGAGTATAAATCATTGTAGGAATGTTGATTCGTACAAATCACTCGAAAGGGGATCCCTGATGTTAAGTGATAAGGACTTAACACAAAGGGTTTTGACAATTCGTCAATGATTGATAGATCAGAATTCTAAGCATTAAGAGTTTAGTGCTTATCACATTATTCATCATGACTGGGTTATCCCTAAGAATATTACATTTAACATTCTTCCGGGAACTTCCCGTTACCTGAATTATCCACCCCCAGCTTTCTTTACAAAACTGGGTGCACGATCGGGTTATCCTTAAGAACACCACGCGTGTCACTCTCCAGGAACTTCCCGTGGAAGAAAGAAAATAGTTTAGACTCATATACCTATTAGAGTATCAGGGAGCAGTTTAACCTCTTATACCGGTCGGAGGATTGAGAAGCAGTTTATACTCATATACTCCTCGGAGTTTTGCCGTTTTCAACTGGCTCACTCTAGCGTTATGACACCGGCTTCAACCAAGGTCTGGATGCTATTCTTGAGTGTAAAGCACACCTTGGTTGGGTGAAGGATCCTCCTGTGGTATGCGCAGTATTTTGGATCCGCAATATCATCAGCTTCCTCCTGATTCGTGATCGGTGGGAGCTTGATCTTGTTATTGTCAAGGAGGGATTTGAAGATGGCTGGAACATCTTCGTCCTTGAAGGAGTACTCTTTTTAAGGCCTCTGATCCGAAGTCTTTTGCTGCCTCCGGGATTGCTGTTGCGATGTTTGATTACCATCGACAGTCGTTGCGGGTGACTTGCCCTTACCACGGGAGGCGAAGTTCGAGTTCGGAGGATTTGTCGTCGATTGACTCCTCTCGGCCTTCTTCCTTCGTAGGAAGCGTTCGGCTTGTTCCCCTCGGACCTTCAAGTCTTTCCAAGTATTGGACGGTGCTGTCCCCATTGCTTCCAACACGTCCAATGCGAGGTTGTTGTGGCAAGTCTGGAGAATGAACTCCTCGGTGATCGGGTCCCGGCAATTCAACGCTTTGTTCCGGAACCTCTTGACGAAGGTTTCGACCGGTTCCCCGTCCTTTTGTTTCTCGTCGAGAAACGTTCCGATGGATATCTCGGTATCGTCGTCGAAGAAGTTAGCGAGGAATTTTGTCTCCATGTCGTCCCAGCTATTCATGCTTCCTAGCTTGAGGCGGTGATACCAATCGAAGGCGGCTCCGCGAAGAGTGCCAACGAATGACCGCACCATCAGAGGCTCATTGCTGGAGATAACTCCCAGGTGCGATTTGAAGTAAATCAAATGCTGAGTGGGGGAACCCTTCCCATCGAACGGCGTGAAGTTGATTAAACTAAACTTCGCCGGATAGGGGATTGATTCCCACTCTCTTAGGTATGGACAAGGAATGCCCGTTTTCTTCACCTCTTGAGCAGAAATCAATGTATTGATCTTGCTCTCGAGATTTTTGATTTTCAGACTTCCACCCGAGTTTTCGTCAGCACGATTCTGAGGTGGAAGCGTGGTGTTGTGACTAGCATCCTCATTGCCACCCCCTGCATTAACGGGAGGGTTATTGGCATTGCGAGCTTCATCCGCATCCGTATGCTCAACTTCCTGAACAACCTGATTACGGTGGCTTGGTTCTCCTTGCAGGTTCGTCAGTGCCTGTATTTGTTGGTCATGCATCTCTTTCATAGTCTGCATGGCCATCTGCATCTCGAGCCTGAAGCTCTCCTGTTGTTTGGCCATGGCTTCTTCGAGCATCTTGGCCACTTGTTCCGCACTTATCATGAATGACTCGCGGGGTTCTCCTTCGCTGGATACAGTCTTGTCAGACGCAACCGTAGAGCAAGCATCCGATTCCTCATCTTCTGAAGGTGGTCTTATCCGAACCCTACCATACGTCCCTCGTGCGATGGCTCCAGACTGCAGACGGGTTAAACGCCGGGATGCTTTCAGAATCGACTCGAGATCATCCCGTGCCGATGTCCCTTTGCTGGCCATGTTAGCGGTGACCCTCGGAAATTTTCCGTCTTCAACCGCCGTTCTTCTTCGCCGGAAACGCCTAGGCCTTGGCTTTAGCGTTTCAGTGCTGAGCCTTTCGAACACCGAAACTCTCTCGGGGACTACCTTGACACAGCTGCACTCCGACAGTACCGCCTGAATGAGCTTGGTACAGGGGCATTGAGTTTCGAGCCTACGAGGACTTCTCTTTCTGGCTCTGCTCGTACCCCCAGCACGATAGTATAGCTCGTCCGTATGAAAGTCGGAGCAACCTATCGCGTGTTGGCACGATTTTCCAGGTATAATGTCATCATCATCGGACGACAATGTTTCCTTCTGGGGGCGAATCGCCTTCTTTGGGCTTTCGAGAGTCACGCGCCTTGAAACGCGCCTTTGCGAGCGTGAGTTCTTAGCGGGCTCCTGAACTTCAATGTGCAAGTTGTCGTGCGCAGCTGCTTTGAACTCCTTGTCATGCTGAAAATGATGGCAACCCCCAGCATGTTGAGTCGTTCGGGGTTTCTTCATCGGGCCCAAACGCTCTTGAATTGGAGTTTTGCATCGTCCATTGGGGAATGGGCCGAGGCGCTCCAAAATTGACTTCTTTCTCCGGGATGATTCTGTGTGACTTCCCGGAATAGCCATAGGAATTGTCGGCGACTTCGTTTGGTTCGCCGGAGGTTGAATCTGCTTCGAAGGTTGCAAAGGTTGCTCTTTGGCCTGAATCGCCACTTCGGATTTCGGCCTCCACACTTTGCGAGTTGGTGGCGGCTTCTTTGTCACCTCCTTCTGAAGCTTTCTACGGGCTTCTTCAGCTTGTGCCCGTGCTTGCGCTGATAATGCGCGGCGCTTGCGAATGCGTTCTTCCAGCGTTGAACGGTTCCGTTTGACACAGACCCATTGCATTGTTGGTGGCTTGGAGGAACCACCATTCATCTATTGTTGTGGCTGCTTACCTCTTCTGTTCTTCAGATCCGTGTTGTAGCGGATCCCGTCCACAGATTCCATTGCCTTTGCGAATTGTTTCACAAGGCGTTGACGTTGCCTTTGGCGGGCTCTCTTCGAGAGAGTCACTACGCCCTCGGCAACGGAAGATTCGGCCAGAGTAGATCTGACCTGGTTGGAAGTTGGAGAGATCTCACCCAATGCAGCTTCGGCATCCAGTGGGGCGAGATCTTCATTGGTGTTTTCGACATCTTCATACCAACGAATTTTTCTCCTGGAGGAGAACTTCTTGGACTTGCGGGGGGAGGTTGATCCGGACGAGGACGATAGGTACGCCTCGAACTTTTGCTGATCGAACTCGTATTCGACCTCCTCCACGAACGGGATTGAGATCCGCGGCTGCGACGCTCCGATCTCGGCAGCGAGATCGGTGGCTCCCACTGTGGTCGCCAGATTGTTCGCGGGAAAATCTGTTGCTTTCTTCATTACTGATTCCATTGCACACTTGGTAATTGTTTATCGATTACAAAAATCCCGACATTTTATAAGATCCGGTTACAACAAAAATCAAATAAAAATAAATGAAAATTACAACTTTGTTTCCTTGTTTGCCGAACAAATCGCGAGCTCCTATTTTGCGGTCACTCGCTTTGTGGGTTGTTTGCCTGCACCGGGGTTGTTTGCCGTGGACCACCGCGAGATCTAGATCCGGTCGGATCTACGCAGTATAACGGGTATTATTCCACCAAGGGAGATAATAGCCGGAGGGATTGTTTCACCAAGGAAACAATCGCTCTAATCTCGGGATCAAAGACCAAGCTTTGATCCGGAGTATGTACGCGTAGATCTGAGATCCGGTCCTCTCGAACACCTGCTTTATTTGGCGTTGACGATCGCCGAGCACCAGATCTGAATGAGGGAGTCCCCGAAGTCCTAAAGTTCGAATCTTTTTATGTTCTGAATCTCCAATCCAGCAGGGCTTCGCCTCCTCCAAAATCCAACCCTTGACAAATAAACACACATAGCCTATTTATAGGAACTCAGAACTGTGCCCGTGCACAGTTCTGGGCCAAGCCACCCTGGGGTGGCTCAGCCACCGAGCCACCTCAGGGTGTTGCCGTGGTGTCCGTCGTTTCCCGTTGTTTCCGGTTCTCTGTTGTTCGGACTTGATTTGGTTGTGTGGTTGATCTATCCGGACTTGATTTGACAGTCTGGATCTTGATTTGGCAGTAAGTCCACCTTGGTGTCTGAGTTCGAATCCGTTCTATGGTTGGACGACTCATTGACTCCCCGAACCGTTGGCTTGATTCCGCATGCGAATGGATTCATTCCGTTGTTTGCGTGTGGTTCGTTAGCCTCGTTAGTCCGCTTCGTCGCATATCGCTTGGCTTCTACGTTATGGGCTAACAGCTTTGTTTGGATACGTCGCCCGATGGTCCGTTTGTTGAATCGGCGTCGTCGAGCTGTGTTAAGGGACCTATAGGTAGTTTTATACGCCTACAGTGGCAATGTACTCTGCTTCCGTAGTAGACAAGGCAAAACAATTTTGTTTCTTGGATGACAAAGAAACAAGTGAGTTACTCAAAAATTGATATGTTCCACTCGTACTCTTACGCTCTGCCTTATATCCGGCAAAGTTGGTATCACAATAATCACAAAGATCAAAAGAAGTGTTCTTAAGATAAAAAATCAAGTTCTATAGTGCCATTTATATATTTAATATTTTTGTAACCGCAATTAGATGAGATTTTCTAGGAGAAACTTAAAAACGTGCACATGCACAAAAATTAAGCATAATATCCAATCTACTAGCAGTGAGACAAAGTAAACTAACTATCATTCTTCGATAAAGATTTTGGTCTATGTTATCACTACTCTCATCCAAGTCAACCTTGGTGGTGGTACTCATGGGGTTGGTGCATATTTGGAGTTCTCCATTCCGAATTTCTTGACCAACTCTCTTGCATATTTGCTTTGTGACATGAAAATCCAATCATTGGTTTGTTTGACTTGGAGACCGAGAAAAAATGTAAGCTCTCCCATCATGCTCATCTTAAGTTGTTCTTGCATAACTTTAGAAAATTCCTTGCACAAAGATTCATTAGTCGCACCAAAAATATCTTTATCTTTTAGACTTACAATACACTTATCCGGTTTAAAAATAACATCATAGCCTTTATCACTAAGTTGACTAATACTTAAGAGATTATGATTAAGTCCTTTTACCAAATAAATATCCTCAATTATGGGAGAAAGTATCTTACCAATATTACCAATACCCTCAATAAATATCCTCAATTTTACCTTTCTCACCACCACCAAAGGAGACATTGCCTCCTTCTATCCTTAATAGGGTTGCAAATAAGTCCTTGTTGCCCATAATGTGATAAGAGAAAGCACTATCATGGTATCACAACTCTCTATGTCTTGTATGAGACGTTCCCTATATGTAAATAAGAGGTAGAAGTTTTAGGTACCCAAATCTTTAGTCCTTGGATGTTAGTAATCTTGGCACCCTTAGGTACCCATATCAATTCATAATCATAAACATTATCTCTAATTCAACAATGTGTGGAAGTATGACCATATATTCATTCAATATATGCAAATGAAATCTTTCTTGTAGGTGGGGCATGAGATCTATGATACGATGTTCTTCTAAATTGATGATGATTATGACTAGTGGAAGCATGATTGGTTTTTAACATGGCATTTTTGTTTTTTAATTTTTCAATTTGAGATCTTAATTGTTTATTTTCAAAATTAAGATCTCCAATATCTCATCCTTTAAAGCAATGGCATTATTTAGAGAGGATTGTAATTGCTCAAACTTTGAGTCACATGAATCATGCAATTTTTGGAAAGAAGAATATTCTTTTGCTAACTTTTTAAATTTAAAGTTTCATTCTTCAAGAGCGGCTGCTAGTTCATGAGTCATGAAGTATATATTTGGATCATGGAGAGCAATCTTTATGGCTTTTTCGTCACTATCTAAATCGCTTGGTTCAGATTCCTCTTATCCCACATACATTGCCTTCTTCTTCTTGTACTTCATGTATTTCTCTTTTATCTTAGGGCAATCCTTTGCTATGTGTCCCGGTTCATTGCACTCAAAGTATTTTCCTACACGAGAGGGGAATTTGTTAGAATAATTTTTAAAAATTTTATTCATTTTTATCAATCTTGATATTCTTCTAGAGAGGTGAGCCACTTCTCTAGAGACATCAATGTTACTATCCGAGGAGGATGAGTCATTATCAATTGCTCATTTGAGCACAAATGACTTCATCTTCTGAGAAGGCTCTTTATTTTCTCGTTAGGGCTCTTTCTCCTTCTCCTTGATCTTCTTCTCGTGAACTTTGAGTTTGACAATGTGGCCATAATGAGTAAGCATCATAAGATCATTGGCTTCCTCAATAGCCGTAGCTTTGGGCTCCTATGTTGGTGTTAAAGAGCAAAGGATTTTGTAGTTTTTCTCTTGGTTCTCCAACATGTTTTCAAGGCCAGGTAATTTATTAACAATATTAGTAAATTGAGAAAATATGGCATCAATTGACTCATTAGGAAGTATCTTAAATAACTCATATTCATACATGAGGCTACTAATTTTGGACTCCTTGACTTGAGGAGTTCCTTCATAAGTGATACATAGTACCTCCCAAATTTCTTGTGCGGTTGTACACATGGAGACTTTATTATACTCATTTGGAGTGAGTCCACAAATTAAGGCGTTCATGGCTTTAACATTTAGATTAGCCAATTGCCTTTCTTTCTCGATCATATCGCAACTAGATTTCTTAACATATTTCTTCTCTATTATCTCTAAGATATCAAGATCAATGCATCGTAAGTAAATTCTCTTCCTAGCTTTCCAACATGCAAAATTATTGACGGTGAACAATGAGGGTCTAGTGGTAGATTGACTTTAAAGCATATGCACATTCATTGTTGAATCCATTTGGACCTTTGCTATATGGTGGTTAGACCTAGTAAATATGTAGAGACATTGCTCTGATACCAAATGAAATTACCCAAGAGGGGGTGAATAGGGTAATGTGATGATAAATATGTAATTAAAATTTGGCAATACAACACACCAACCAAATTAAATGCAAAGGCAATAAATAGAGAAAGAGTTTAGAGAATGGTTAGCCAATAGCGACACATGATATGTTCACGAGGTTCGATCCTCCGACCTACGTCCCCAATCACCTCTCCTAATGCTAACTTCACTATCACACCTAGTTTGGAAGCTAAAACTTCTTCACAACGATCTCCTCTTGAGATCTTACAATCCACACAAGTGATCTCCTCGAGATCAATCTCACCACACAATCACAATGGAAGAAGGAAAAACTCTTACAGCAATCTTATGATAATGATCAAGTGAAGAACAAGTAAAGCTCAAGGGTTATGGATTGTGAATGTGAGAAAAACAAATGCTTAAACACAATTGAGGATTAAGAATTGAAAGTTTGAGCTTAAGAACACTTAGAAAACCAAACTTAAGATTTTTCTCTTGCTAAATTTATAACTGAAGGTATGAGGTTGGTTGGGTATTTATAGAAGCCCCAAACCATAGCCCAAATCCCAAACAAGAGACAAAATCCCAAAATTTCAGCTCAGCCAAAAACTAGTCGTTACAGTGTTATAAGTCGACTTGCTATAGTACATAAGTCGACTTATAAAACTACCCGTTATAGAATGTACAACACATATAAGTCGACTTAATGGAGATCATAAGTCGACTTATCATATATAAGTCGACTTGCTAGATTTATAAGTCAACTCAACAAATGTTTTCTTTATATTCCAACACAGTTCATAAGTCGACATATCTCATGCATAAGTCAACTTGTAAACGTGCATAGGCACTATGCATGTATAAAATTTGATTTTTTGATTACCTTTAAAAATAGCAGATAAAATCTAAAAAATATGAAACTTTGGAAAATGTTTATAAACATGATTTTGAACATGTTAGAAAAAGAATTTTTCAAAGATCATTCTCCAATTTTAAAAACTACTCATTCTTTAAAATAATTCAAAAACAATGTTTTTGTGAATGTGTGTGTGTGAACACAATGTGCTTCAAATGTTATCAACTCAGTAACTTGTCTACATCAAGTACTAGAGAGAAAGAAAAATGATACAAATATCTCACATATATGAATACAATTCTTTGGTCTTGATATTTACTCATATTTTGATGAAGCTTCTCTTTTGTATTGTTCTCTTGAAAGCTTTGCTTCACCACATTGCCTCCACCTCCATGGATACCATTGTTGTAACTCTTTATTTAATCCAATCCTCCAACATTAGCACTAACTTGCTTGATAAATTATAATCTACAAAATATAACTCAACAAGCAATTAGAACCAATAATGACGTTTGTAAATCATCATCAAAACAAAAGAACTAACATAGCTGATTATTGACATTCTCTTGGTATGATCTATTGTGAAGGTATTTCACAACTTAGTTACACGAGATAGTGTATCGATATCTATTTTGCCTACTAAGGGTAGTATGAGGAGTTGAATGATATTCTCAGATATGGTTTATATGGTATTTCTCGTATTGTTTTCTTTTTAGTTCTTAGTTGGAATTAATATTTACAAATTTACGACTTGAGACACATGCTATATACATGAGGGTTTTCATGTTTGGATTATTTTGCTCGACATACCAGTATTGTGTTGTAAATTTCTAAACATAAATTCTATATAGTACAGGGTAAAATGATCTAGGTAGACTATGCACTTATAGGTAGAGCCTCCACCATACTTAGTAGCCTCTCCCCTAGCGGCGGATAGAGATGATCTTGCTAGCACTCTGATGTTGTTGATTTTACTTCTTTTTAGGTAGCGAAGCAGAGTTTCGGAGAGCCATCGGTTGACAGACTGTTACCATAATCGCCGTCAATTATTTATAGTAGTTTCTGCTCCACAGATGTTTAGTTTTGTTTTTAGTTGATTATTAGACTTGCATTTTATTTTGAGAGCTAAGAGAGCTTATGTACTTTTCAGTTAACTCTTGTAGTTAAGATTTTTGGATCATTTGTATCAGATTGTGGGATATATTTTCTTTTATATATGTCGAGACCTGATTATTTAGAGATTTATCATTTAATTCTTTATTCTATTTCCTGTCTTTATCTCTTTTATATCTGCTTGTACCTATACTATCCTATTTAATCCACTAAAGAGATATTTCTACGATGGTGAAACATGTCGTTGCACAGTATGGGTGCATAGTAGATTTGACATCCTTGGTTTCATATTAAACTGTAGCCTTGTGTGAACCCGGGGGCATCACAGTTAGTATCAAAACACTAGTTTCAGCATCCTTAGAACCATCTTGTGTCAAGTTGTGGAGCTAGGATAGAGTTTCCTACGATTCATGTATACAGTCCGCTATGAATTCCTAGAATGATTGAGGGCGTTATATATGTATATCTCAAAAATTACAAAATTTTTCTTATGACTACCTTACTTTGATTAAAAAGTATTTGCATGAAAAATATGTGATAGGATTTTCCTATTGCTATATGTTATGTTATATATGTTTGAGACCTCATTTACTATGTCTTATAAGCTCCCCTCCTGAATTTATAGATGTCAGGACGAGCATGGCAAGCCAATTCAGAGCCTGAACCGCAGTAGGCTCTGCAGTACTTGATTGATATCATAGTGCCAATTGCAGCTAGAATAGCAGCCCTAAAGTGGCAAATGGCCAACAAGATTTCACCAACAATATCATCATTTGATGTTCTACCACTAGTCGCACCCGCAGTTCCTATTACAAAGGTGTCATTAGGAGTTACGCCAACCCTAGCTACTATTAGAGCCACAAGGCAAGATGGAAGCCTTAAGACAGAACCGTTCAGAGATAAGAGCAAGAACAAGAGAACATTCACAGGAACTGGAGGTCTGTAGCAGCAGAGTGAATCTCACCTAAGTGATCAGCAACAACAGCGTAGTTCCAATCCGAAGGGACAACAGGATAAAACAACCTCCAAGCAGCGCAGATTTGTAGGTGCATGTTTTCACTACCACAAATTTGGTCACAGACCCACAGAGTGTCGTGGTGTATTAACGGAAAGTCGGCAGAGCAAGGTTTAGAAATCACAAAAGGAACAAAGAGCATGGAGACTGCGCAAGATTCATGGTACGTGTTATAACTACAACAAGATTGGACATAGGACGAGAGATTGTCGCAAGTCACCAGTAGGTGGCCAACAGGGCAGAGGCCTGAGTCAACAGCCGCTGGACCGTGGATATAGACAATAACATAAATTTGAGTTACCACCATTGACTTCAAGGATTGAGGATCAGATGCATGCTATTCAGGAGTTACCTTATTGTCAGATAGTTTCATATACTGCAGAGCCTTCAGCGCAGCAGACCACAACGTTCGGTCAAGTTTTTGCAATGTACCAAGTAATCATGATGCGAACAGAACTGTAGTGAAAGGTGCACTCCTGGTGAACTCCTTCCCAACTTGTATTTTTTTGGTATAGGATCTTCACATTCCTTTTTACTATTTATGCTATCATGGATAGTCTTTAGTTAGTTACACATTCCCTAGATATTCTCTTTGTCGGTTTCTACTCCTTGGGAGAGGCATCCCTCTTAGAGAGTACTTGTAAGCGATGCATTATTAGCTCAGATGAGTCTAAGTTCATAATCGATTTGTTTGTTTCATGTTTATCCGAGCTCAATATGATTCTTGGTACATATTGGTTATCTTCCTACCATGTTAGTATAGATTGTTTTATAAAGATAGTCAGCATGTGAGCATTTGTGGGTTTGAATAGATAGTAGCAATCTCATAGGTTAACCATAATGCGGAGTCATTTCTGGCATACGTTGAGGAAGTGATGATGCAGGATCAGGGTGTAGATTTGAGTAAGACTGGAGTCATCTTAGAGTTGTATGTGTAGATTTTGATCTCTCGAAATAGGGATTTTGTTTGTATTGATAAGAATAGCTTATTACAAACTAATGAATCGAAATTACAATAGAAGCAGAGGGAATACCCTCCTTGTTTAACGTGGGGTCTTTGGTAGCGATAGGATGCCTCGCTCGGTTCTCGCGTCGAGTTTGCTTCCCTTGGACGATCTGATCGAAGTTGCGAGAAAGCTTCAGTAAGCAGTAGAAGCTTGTGCTGATCGAGTTTGACTATACCCGAGGCTAAACGAGGGCTCGTGCTTGTCGGCTGACTGCTTGGAGAGAGAGCTATCATGCACTAGCTTGCAAAGAGCCTAAGAGCCTTAAGTCTGGGAGTTCAGACAAGTCTGTAAAGAGCTACTATGCAAGAGTCTGCAATGAGCTTGAGAGGCTCAAGACTGAGAGTTCAGATGAGTCTCTTCAAATGAGGGAGCCTTTAGAAAATGAGCCAAGGTTCAACCTTTGGAAGATTAGCCAGCCAAGCAAGCAGCAGCCAATCAACCCCTTTCACGTTGGCGGAAAATAGCTTTAAATAGGCAAGGGATGGCATGGGTCATCTCTTGATTTGTGGGATTTGACCACTAGTAGGGGTGAGGGAGCCAGCCGCCCTAGCTGTAGATGTGACCACTTAAGGGGTCCTGTCAGCCGCCCTATTCTTGCTAGGTGAGAAGCGCCATGCTTTCTCCCTTGATATGTGGGATTTGATCACTGATGTGACTGTTCCCATACTCCAAGTGGGCAGCTGACAATGCTGGTGGGTTTCTAGTTGTTAGGCAATCTTAGTTCGCGCAGGCGAGGTGCAGGCTATCAGGCGAGCTTGGCCTTTAGGCGAGCTCGAACCTTCGTGCTGGCGAGTCGGACAAACAGGCGAGCTTCGAGCTATCGGGCGAGCTAGGCCTTCAGGCGAGCCTGGGTCAAGCAGGCGAGTTTCAGTCTTCAAGCAAGCTTCAAGCCTTCAAGCAAGCTTGGTTCAATATGCAGGCGAGGCTGTGCAGGCGAAGCTATGCAGGTGAGGCTGTGCAGGCGAAGTTGTGCAGGCGAGGCTGTGCAGGCAAAGTTTTGTAGGCAAATCTCATTCAGGTGAGCTTCAATGCTGTTAGACGAGATCTATCCTTATAGACGGACTTCCTTGCATGCGAGCTTCAGCCTTTACAGGCGAACTTCAACCTTTATAGGCGAACTTCAGCCTTTAGGCGAGCTACTGAACATACTTCAAAGAATAGGCCATAACTTTCAAACCGTAAGCCGGAATTTGATGAATTATATATAAAAATCAACTATCTCGATGAGACGGAGCCAACCAAACCTCCAAAGGGGGTTTGCTACCTCCGTTTCACCAAATTCCTAACGGTTTGAGAGATATCAGCGTTTTCCCCCTTTTT
Organism: Asparagus kiusianus; assembly: GCA_022839385.1. NCBI lineage: Eukaryota > Viridiplantae > Streptophyta > Magnoliopsida > Asparagales > Asparagaceae > Asparagus > Asparagus kiusianus. The sequence goes on from BQKN01000566.1 coordinate 336,854, forward strand.
GCTCTTTCGGATTAGGATTTAGCAGTCTTGTTCTGAACTTCTCTAATAGGGATAAAGAAAATTTTTATTGCCTACAAGAGTATCAGGATATCTTTCAGGACATACCTAGATTACCTCCAGTGAGAAAGGTTGAGTTTTGCATCGAGTTGTAGCTGGGCACAACACCGATGTACCGAACACCTTATCGTATGACGCTTATCAAGATGAGGGAGCTACAGATTCAGTTAGATGAGCTATTATCTCAAGGCTTTATTCACCGGAGTCATTCTCTGTGAGGAGCACCAGTCCTCTTCATGAAGAAGAAGGATGACAATATGCGTTTGTGTATATATTTTCGCGAGTTAAATAAGGCTACCATCTAGAATAGGTATCTACTATCAAGAATTGATGACTTATTCGACCAGTTATAGGGAGCATAGTATTTCTCGATAATTGATCTTCGATCTAGCTATCATTAGTTATGGGTTCGGAAGATGGATATTCCTAAGACCGCCTTTCTGACTCGATATGGGTCTTTTGAATTTCTTATCGTGCCATTTGGGCTGGATAATGCACCTGCATTATTCATGGATTTGACGAACGGGGTTTTCTATCCATATTTGGACTAGTTCATGATTGTATTTATCGATGACATCCTTATCTATTTGAGAACAGAAGCATAGCACGAGCAACACCATCGACTAGCATTGCAGACAACGTTGGAGCACCAGTTGTATGCTAAATTTAGCAAATACGGGTTTTGGCCTTCAGAGGTTAGAGTTTTAGGCTATGTCATTATCAAGGAAGGCATTACAGTTAATCCAGCCAAAGTGGAGGTAGATTTTAATTGGGAGCATTAGCCATACAGTCATCATAGATGGACAAAGTAATTAGCACTCAATTGGAAAACTCTTGGGTTCAAGCCCCAAAGGAGGAAATTTCAAAAGAGCCTAAGATTGATTGGACCATCGGAGCAGATGAGGCTTTCGAATGAAGGGCCGGTTAGTGATACCAGATACTCCACAGTTGAAGAAGGAATTATTTGATGAGTCACATCCTACCAGGTATGCAGTGCATCGAGGCACAACCAAAATGTACAAGGACCTAAAGAGGAATTTTTGGTATAGCGGTATGCGTAGGGATATTGCAGAGTATATGGTTAAGTGCTTTACTTGTTAGCAAGTAAAGACAGAACATCAAAGACCCGTAAGAACCCTACAACCTTTACTCATTCTAGAGTGGAAGTGGGTAGATATTTCGATTAATTTTATTGTAAGATTGTCAAGGTCCAGCAAAGGGATTGATTCGATTTGGGTAATCGTAGATCAATTAACGAAGTTAGCACATTTCTTACCAGTGAAGACAACTTACACGGTAAAGACTTATGCAAGAATTTTTATCCGAGAGATAGTATGATTACATAGAGTTCCGTTGACGATTGTGTCGGATCGAGGGACAGTTTTCATGTCGCATTTCTGGAGGAGCTTCCAGAAGGCTTTCGGCAGCCAGCTATCATATAATAGTGTTTTCCTCCCCACACATATGGTCAGATGGAGAGAGTCAACCAAGTGTTGGAGGATATGTTGCGGGCATGTGTTATTGATTTTTTAGGGTAGCTAAGAGGATCATATTCCATTAATTGAGTTTGCCTACAATAATAGTTATCAAGTGACGATACGTATGACACCATATGAGGCGTTATATGGAAGGCCTTGTAGATTCCTGAATTGTTAGGCAGAGCCGGAGCATAGCTTATTACTTTGAATAAGCTTTGGCCGGAGCTCGTAATATAGACTACAGAGAAAGTAGCGTTGATTCAGGAATGCATCCTTGCGGCATAGAGTCAGCAAAAGAGTTATGCAGATCAGAGGCGACGATAATTGGAGTTTCAGGTTGGAGATTATGCTATGTTGAAGGTGTCACCTATAAAAGGTGTTCAATAAATTAACAGACAGGGGAAACTTGCTCCGAGATATGTTGGAACATTTAGTGTCGTTGAGTGTGTTAGAGATGTTTCGTATCGGCTATATCTTCCGGACACGATGTCGAGTGTACATGATGTTTTCCATAGTTCGATGCTCCAGAAGCATTTACGCAACGAAGAGCGGTAGAGAGTGAATGATGCACCAGACTTAGAGATTCAAGTTGATTTGACCACTATTGAGATTCTAGTTTGTATTCTTGCTAGAGAGGATAAGAGATTATAAATAAGATGATTCCTTTAGTGAAAGTACAGTGGAATTGGAAAGGAGCTGAGGAAGCTTCTTTGGAGCGCGAGTAGGATATGCGTCGTGACTACCCATACCTATTTGAGCAGGTAAAATATTTACTATGATTTGTTTGTGTTCATATTATTTGTATAGCTATATTTACATTTAACACTGGAATGGGGGTATTAACACTTAGCTCCTGATCGTTCGGAACTTATGGTATATACATGGGGGTTCCTTGTTTGGATTTTTCATCCGACGTACTAGTTTCGTTTGGTTTAGTGGGAGTATTTACATTTTAGATAGTTAAGTGTAAATGTTTGCTTGTGATTCATATCTGGAGATTAATGGTACAAGATGTATATGGGAGGGTTTCCTTGTCTGGATTATTCCTTCAACATTCTTTTCTTGTATTATTAATCTCCAAAGTTACGTTTGCCGAATTTCAAGCATGAAATACTTTTAAGGGGGGATGAATGTAAACCCCTCGTAAATTTTTAAAAAAAACACTATGGTAAATAGTATTAAACAAGTTATATTATAATAAATATCAATAAATGATGAATGAACATGATAGTAATTGATTTGATACCAATTAAGAGTATATATGCATTATACACCGATGCAATACGAATCTAGAAAGATGACTAGTTAAGAGTATATATGCATTACACACCCGAAAACACTCATTCTTCATCAGTAAACCCTAGAGAAGCCCTAGCTTCCTCTCCCCCTCAAAACCCTAGCTCGTTTTTGGGATTCTTGGGCGATTTTTGGGGGATTTTAGCAGCTTCTTATGGATTGCAGCGAGGGGGATTGTTATTCTTCGCATTTGAGGCGAGTAGCATCTCACCCAATCCCTTCCCTATGTTTTTATTTATTTATAAACGTTTTTAATGGGTTTTATTGAGCCTAAGACTTATTTTCCAGTATAAATCAATGTTCTTGATAGGGTGAATGTTAGAAATCATGTGCTTAAAATTTTAAACCCCTACCAACAAGTTTTTAATGAAAACCCAGATCTGGAATTTTGTTTAAGGAATAAAAACATGAGATTTTATATTGATTTAATGTTTTCCTTCATGTTTAGGGGTTAAATGTTAGGGTTAACATGCAAGTGATAGTTTCTCATGCTAGGTATGATTGTCTCTCTGTGTAATAGCCAAAAATTGAAGGCTAGATATATGTATATCGGTAAAATCAAGATGTGGAACGAGTAGAACAAGTTCAGTTCGAAAAATGCAGATTTCAGCTCGTGAGTCGACTCACGACTCATCATGAGTCGACTCATCATGTTGAGTCGACTCATGACTAATCATGAGTCGACTCACAAAGTCGTTTCCGGTTGTCTTTTATCTTCTGCTGAGTCGACTCGTCAGTATACGAGTCGACCCATGAGGCATGAGTCGACTCATAAGAGTGCATGAGTCGACTCATCCGAGATTTTCCTGTTTTCTTTGTGTTTCTGTTTAATCACATGCTGTATACACACATATAGATTGAACTCATATGTTATACATGTAAGATGACTTTTTCTGATACAAAGTTTAGAATTGTACAGCAAGGCGTATAAGAGTTGAATGGACACTCTATTACTAGTGGTAACTTCATAGTTCACGTAAAGTCCTCGTGTTGGACTATAAGCGAC
>BQKN01000566.1:353255-364147 GCA_022839385.1 Asparagus kiusianus
GTGTGTGTGTGTGTGTGTGTATGTGTGTGTGTGTGTGTGTATATATATCAGAAACCAAAACTTGTGTGTGTGATATATGATTGAGCTTAAAGTACCAACACACAAAGTATAAACTCCTAAACTAAATACCCAAGCTTGATAGATCTTCATTAAAGCTCTACTTGTTAAATTTACGGATGAAGCTTGAACTTGAATCTTTAACTTGAATTTCATTGCTTCATACTAATATTCCTTCCATTCATCAATGGATATGATCGTGATAGCTCGATTCCATCCATCCTCCATTGCATTATTTATCTAGAATAAATAAGAAAAAACAAACACTAGACAAACAATATTAATTTTAAATTATTTGTTAAAACATCATTAAAATAAAAAGGCCAACAATCTCCCCCTTTTTGATGATGACATTCAATTTACATAAGGAGTATACAAAATATGCAATAAAGCATAATACTCATAAGCATAAATATACTCACATATTTCTCCCCATTTGGCAACATCAAAAATAGAGATATAAAAGAAATAGGAAAGCGAAATCTCCCCTACCTATAAGCATGGTGAGTATAAAAACCAATGATAGGGAAAGCTCCCCCTATCAAAAAACCTTTATGAAAATATGCAACAAGGACCAAGGCAAACATGTGAGCAAGCAAGATGAAAACATATTGATATATCAATATAAAAAAGTGTCTTAAGGGAAAAACCTAAAAACCATGTATAAAATAGATTTATGGAATCAAAAGAAGGAAAAACATGAGAGTCATGAAAAAAAGTTTTCAAATAAAAACAAATCACTCATATGAAACCATAAATCAAAAGAAATCACATGAAACCAAAACTGTTGGCCTTCTTGTTTTGATGATGTTTAACAAACAATTTACCACTAATGTTGTTTGTCTAGTATTTGTGTTTTCTTATTTATTATAGACAAACAACGTTGTTAGAGGTTGGATGGATTGCCCTTCAACGATCATATCCAAAGGAGGTTGGCGGAATGTCGGGTTGAAGCCTTACAATTCAAAGTTAAAGATCAAGTTTTAGCTTCATCCGTGAGATTACCAAGTTGAGCTACAATGAAGATCAAGATCAAGCTTAGGTAATCTTAGTTTAGATTTTATATTATGTGTGCTAGATACTCTAAGCTCAATATAATATACACACACATTTTATTGGTTTCTTCGTATATATATATAGTTATATATATATACACAAGTTTTGGTTTCTATGCATATATATAGTTTTATATATATACATACATAGTTTTGAGTTTTCATGTTTATAAATATGAAATCACATGTTTCATATTTACTATTGTGTTTTGGTATTTATTGCATAGAATATGCAATTTTGTGACAATATTATATTCTTAGTTTTTAGACTTAACAATAATCATATACATACTTTATTAAGTATATATAATCATTGTGCAAAGTTTCAAAACATGGTTTAGCCAAAATGTCAAAATTCACATGTTTACATTTTCGTGTTTTGGACTATTTTGCAAAATAATGATTTTTCACAAATGGGAAATGAAATTTGGAAAATTCTTTTTGTAACATGTTTGCTTTCATGTTTATATACATTTCCTAAAGTTTTATTATTTTTGGACTTCATTTGTTATTTTTAACATATTTTCAAAAGTCTCAAAAATCTGTTTTAATAGCTGTTTTCTGCTGTGTTAGTCTTCGGTCGACCGCACCGGTTGACCGCTCATTTGATCTTTCATCAGCATGCAGCAGAGAGTTGGTCGGTCGACCGGTTCGGTCGACCGAGAGTTCCATCGGTCGACCGCAGGAATTTACGGTCGACCGCCAATAGAGCCGTTGTCTCCTAACGGCTATTTCTGAGCTGATTTTTCTGGGGCTGTTTTGTCATTTGGTTTGGGGTTTTTGTTGAGATCTTGAGTGGGTATAAATACCCAATTGCTGATCTCTTTTCAAGTACTTAAGAAATGTTTTAAACAAGTTTAAAGAGTTTTAAACAAGGGTTTAAGTGTGTTTTTAGTGTTTGTATGGTTTGAAGATTGTTTTCACAAGTGGAGGAGATCATCTTCTTGTTTGGGCTCCAATCTCCATTTCTCCATCTTGTCATCTATTGTAAAAGTTTTCTAAACTCTATCTAGCTTTACATTTGCTTAGTTATTTGATTATCTTTCTTTAAAGCCAGTTTTTATATTGAGTTTAGATTTGATTTTACTTATTGTTACACACACCCACTTGAGCTTATTGTATTTGCATTCATAATATATTTGGGGTTGTCAGAGTTGTAACTTTGAGTGTGAGCTTTCATTGTGTTCTCATCCATAGTAGAGAACAAACAATTATTGTATCGAGCCTAATTGTGAGATTCACTTTGTAATACACTTGTACACCGAGTGAGGAGTGTGTGGTGAGAGTCGGGGATCGTTCCAAGAGGAGTAGCGTCGGTTGACGAACCTAGGGAGAGGTTATAACCTAGCACTTGAGGGAGACACGGCTAGGTCCAACACTTGTGTGGGTGTAGAGTGTGATTGCATAGTGTTTGTTGTGTGAGAGTTTTCGGTGAACTTGTAAACCGAGTGTGTAGAAGTTCCGGCTTCCAAACCGGGTTGTGATAGTGGAGTATCTCCTCGAGGTGAGGAGCGGGGACGTAGGTCGTGGGGACCGAACCTCGTAAACATATCCTTTGTTTGTGATTTCATTGGCGCAGTTGTTTTCATGTTCATATCTTACATCGCCATTGTGTATTGCTTGTTGATCATTTTACCCTATCACATTTGTAGTTAAATTGTTTACCCATTGTGTTAGTTTATATATCGTTGTATATATATTTTCATCATATAGGATATATCTCGTTATTCATATTGCTTATCCTAGTTCATATATATTGTTGTATTTCATACTTGCTAGGATAACTTGTTAATTAGTTTTAATTAGCATTTAATCGGATTAGATTAGCATAAGACCCTAATCACCCCCCCTCTAGGGTCTAACAAAAACAATATCAATTTTCGAATAAAAGACAAGAGAAGCAACCATATCAAGCCCTTAAGCTTGTTCTAACCAAAAGATTTAGGGACATGACCCCTATCATCCAAGCTCAAAGCGCTGGGGCTATGAACCCTCTTGGACACATTTGGTCCACGAATACGGTCAAAACAAAAATTGTGTAAATGACCCTTCCGGTTGTAATAAGTACAATGAAATAGTTAAAATGGTTTGTGTTGACCAAACGGTAGTTCACGGGACTCATTTGCAAAAATAGGTTGTTCTTTAAAATTATTTTGCAAATGAGAAACTCTTTTCAAATAAAAATAAAATTTGGCCAAATGACCAAATCTATCACAAAAATCATATTTAAACACATTAGCAAGCTTATGATGAACTTTATGAGTATGATCATATGAATGTGTATGTGTACATGATGAAGAAACAAAATGGGATGTACAAGAAGCATTTGTCTTAGAAGATTTATGTGCATCATAGCAAAATCTAGCTAAATTTTCTTTACAACCATAAATAGAACATTTGTAAACTTTGCGATACAAGTGTGCATAGTGGATGCTTGGTTTTGAAGAGTTAGCACGGGACTTTGCACATAAGTCCATAAGTTTCTTGTTATTAACAATGCATGTGTTAAGGGTTGAATCTAAAGAAGAAATACAATTTTTAATATTGTTCAACTCAACATTAGGCATAGAAGTATTGTCAATAGAAGTAGAGCAAATATGATCATTTTTAAATGATGTAAATTTATTTCTAATAGACTCTACTTCTAACATGGCATCATCCTTCTCATGAATTAAGCTAGAAACATTGGAACTAAAGGCAATATGATCTAATTTTAATTTTTTATTATTTTCTTTAAGGATCACATTATCTTTAGTAATAGTATCAAATTTAAATGCCAGCAATTCATGATCAGATTTTAAAGTTACATGCTTGCTTTTTAAATCAATAAAATTATATTGTAATTTCTTATAGGCATGCATTAATTTATCATTTACACAAGCAAATTCATTAATGGATAATTCACTACTTGATTTTGAATCTCTTACAACACTAAGGTTATCGTCTAGTGGCCATGTGTAAGATGATGATGCTGTAATATAACTTGAAGATGAAACTGCCAAAGCTCGTCGGATCGCCTCCAATTTCCCTTGATATGCTTTAATAATTTTTTATAAAATATAAGCACTATCAAATTGAACAAACTTTTTAGAAATAGATGAGTCAAAAGCATTTAGTAAAAATTCTAACAATAGCTTGTTCATAGTAAACATTCTTTTAAGTTTTTTACTCCACTAGGATTTTTCCGAAGTGAGTACAATATATGCATTTTTAATACTTTCCAATAAATCAAAATGTTTAGATTTAACAATTATATTAAATCTAGAATACCATTGGTCATAGGGGAAAGCATTGAATTTAGAAGCAATAGTAGGATCATAGCCTAAACAAGGTGCACAATGAAAGTCCATAATTATAAAATGTGCAAGCAAGATACAAAAATCTCAAAATTAGATTAGCATAAAAAGATACCTTGGATCTTTAACTCAAGGTGATTAAACCTTAAATCAAAGAGCATCAAGCTCTGATACCAATTGAAAAACCCTAATACCACTAGGAAGTGCTATGATACCAATTGAAAGCACCCTAGAGGGGGAGTGAATATGGTGTATACTAATCTAATCTGATTAATGCCAATTAAAACTTATTAATGTAATCTCCTAGCAAATTAGAAATGTAACAAGATATATATGCAATGATATACAATATGAACAAGGATAAAAAAATACTGGACAATAAACAATGATACAATAGGCGATATAAGATTGACATAAAATAAGTGCGACAGTGCAAACACACACAAGTAATATAATCACAGAGTTCGGATCTTCCGTCCTACATCTCTGTTCCCCTCTCCCTGGGAGAAATGCACAATCATACTGGGTTTTTAACGCTCATCCTAATAACGTTTACACCTTACACTCGTATCTCTAGGTCAGCGAAAACTTTACAATCATTCATAATGTAAACACACTAACTACCATCTCAAGTGTTGGTCTCTAGCTCGTGTCTCCCTCAAGTGTTAGGAATTATAACCTACCTCTAGGCATTACCACTTACCCCATTCCTTTTGGGACGACCCCGTCTCTCACCACACACTTCTCTCGATGTACAAGTATATTACAAAGTGATATACACAATTAAACTGAATACAAAGATTTGTTCTCTAATACAAGATAAGAACTAAGTGTAAGCTCATTCTCTAAGTCACACAATCTCACAAGCCTAATTATACTATGTATGCAAATACAATAAGCTCAATAGGTTGTGTGTGAACAAAAAGATATATTCAAAACAAGTCTAAACTCAATTACAATCTAGCTTATGAAAATTATGAACAAAATAATAAATATCTAGAAATAGAGTTTAGAAAAACTTCTCTATAGATAATAAGCGAGAGAGGGAGAAGATTTGAATGCTCAAACACAAATGGATGATCTCCTCTTGCTCTTGTGAAAATTTCTTCACGAACTAAACTCTTGAAACAAAAACTTAAAACCCTTAAACAAACTTTTCAAACTTGTATAAACAATTTTTTTAGTCAAAAACAGAGCTGGGTATGAGGGGGTATATATAGGAAACCCCAAAGATCAAGAAAACCTAATAAAAAGACCAAAAAATCAAAACAGTACAAAGCTAAAAAAACTAATCGTTACAACATCAGTCAACTGACGGGTTTCATCAATCGACTGATAAACTGACCATTATAGATATTTTCTAGCTCATTAGTCGACTGAAGACCTTATCAGTCGACCAACATAAAAATAAAAACTATTGGCTATTCTAGGTATTTTCATCAGTCGACTGAACACTTGCATCAGTCGACTGATAACACATTATCAGCAAATAAATTCCAAAAATATTAAACTTTTGGAAATGTTTATAAACATATTAATGAATATGTTACAATTTTTTTTTAAATGGCACTTCACATTTGTGAAAACTCGTTATTTTTTAAAACTAGTCCAAAACATGAAAATACAACAATACTTGTTTTGTCATTTTGACTAAACCATATTTTGAAATATTACAAAATAATTTTATAGATTTAATAAAATATGTATATAATGATTGTTAAGTCCATAAACAAATAACTCGATAGTTTCACAAATTCATATTTATGTAAACCAAAAACGTGTGTGTGTGTGTGTGTGTATGTGTGTGTGTGTGTGTGTATATATATCAGAAACCAAAACTTGTGTGTGTGATATATGATTGAGCTTAAAGTACCAACACACAAAGTATAAACTCCTAAACTAAATTACCCAAGCTTGATAGATCTTCATTGAAGCTCTACTTGTTAAATTTGCGGATAAAGCTTGAACTTGAATCTTTAACTTGAATTGCATTGCTTCATACCGATATTCCTTCCATTCTTTAATAGATATGATCGTGAAAGCTTGATTCCATCCATCCTCCAACACATTATTTATCTAAAATAAATAAGTAAACACAAACACTAGACAAACAATATTAGTTGTAAATTGTTTGTTAAAATATCATTAAAACAAAAAAGACAACGATCTCCCTATTTTTAATAATGACAAACAATTTACACAAGGAGTATATAAAATATACAATAAATCACAATACTCATAAACATAAATATACTCACATATATCTCCCCATTTGGCAATATAAAAAATGGGGATATAAAAAAAAGGAAAGCGAAAGCTCCCCCTACCTATAAGCATGGTGAGTATAGAAACAAATAATAGGGAAAGCTCCCCCTATCAAAAATTCTTTATGAAAATATGCAACGAGCACCAAGGCAAACATGTGAGCAAGCAAGATGAAAACATGCTTAAGCAAAACTCACATACAAATATACAATGAGAACACATATAGATATATCAATATAAAATAATGCCTCTTAAGGCAAAAACCTAAAAACCATGTATAAAATATATTTATGGAATCAAAAGTTGGAAAAACATGAGAGTCATGAAAAAAAGTTTTCAAATAAAAACAAATCACTCATATGAAACCATAAATCAAAAGAAATCACATGAAACCAAAACAATAACAATTTTCGAATAAAAGACAAGAGAGGCAACCATCAAGCCATTAAGCTTGTTCTAACCTATATAAACATATAATACCCGGTAAACATAATTTGGAAAATAAACACCCAATAAATCCAGGGGTTGCTCAAACACAAACCTCTCATGACAAATCAAAACCAAAAATCATGAAAACAAAATAATTGTCCAAAATTTTGCTTCAAAAATTTCAAAAACATGCTTTTCAAAACCAAGACATAAAAAAATAAAAATATTAAAAATCTTGGTTTTAAAAGGATTTTGGCACCCAAGCATCCTTGGTACCGAAAGATTTTGGGACATGACCCCTATCATTCAAGCTCAAAGCCCTAGGGTTATGAATCCTCTTGAACACATTTGATGCACAAACACGATCAAAAAAATTGTGTTAATAACCCTTCCGGTTGCAATAAGTGCAATAAAATAGTTGAAATGGTTTGTGTTGACTAAACGGTTGTTCACGGGACTCATTTGCAAAAATAGGTTGTTCTTTAAAATTATTTTGTAAACGAGAAACTCTTTTCAAATCAAAATAAAATTTGGCCAAATAACCAAATCTATCACAAAAATCATATTTAAACACATTAGCAAGCTTATGATGAACTTTATGACTATGAGCATGTGAACGTGCTTGTGCACATGATGAAGAAACTAAATGGGATGTACAAGAATCATTGGTCTTAGAAGATTTGTATGCACCATAGCAAAATCTAGCTAAATGGTCTTAACGGCCGCAAATAGAACATTTGTAAACTTTGTTATACAAGTGTGCATAGTGGGTGCTTGGTTTTGAAGAGTTAGCACAAGACTTTACACATAAGTCCATACGTTTCTTGTTATTAACAATGCATTTGTTAAGGGTTGAATCTAAAGAAGAAATACGATTTTTAATATTGCTCAACTCAACATTAGGCATAGAAGCATTGTCAATAGAAGTAGAGCAAATATGATTATTTTTAAATAATGTAAACTTATTTCTAATAGACTCTACTTCTAACATGACATCATTCTTCTCATGAATTAAGCTAGCAACATTGGAACTCAAGTTAATATGACCCAATTTTAAATTTTCATTATTTTCTTTAAGGATCACATTATCTTTAGTAATAAAATTATATTGCAATTTCTACTTACTTTTTAAATCAATAAAATTATATTGCAATTTCTTGTAGGCATGCATTAATTTATCATATACACAAGCAAATTCATTAATGGATAATTCACTACTTGATTGTGAATCGCTTACAACAATAGGGCTATCGTCTAGTGACCATGTGTAAGATGATGATGCTCCAATATAACTTGAAGAGGAAGCCGCCAAAGCTCATCGGATCGCATCCAAGTTCCCTTGATGTGCTTCAATAAATTTTTATAAAATATAAGCACTATCAAATTAAACAAACTTTTTAGAAATAGATGAGTCAAAAGCATTTAGTAAAAATGCTAACAATAGCTTGTTCATAGTAAACATTCTTTTAAGTTTTTTACTCCACTAGGGTTTCTCCAAAGTGGGTACAGTATAAGCATTTTCAATACTTTCCAATAAATCAAAATGTTTAGATCCAATAATTATATTGAATTTAGAAGCAATAGTAGGATCGTAGCCTAAACAAGGTGCACAATGAAAGTCCATAATTGTAAAATGTGCAAGCAAGATACAAAAATCTCAAAATTAGATTAGCACAAAAAGATACCTTAGATCTTTAACTCAATGTGATTAAACCTTAAATTAAAGTGCACCAAGCTCTGACACCAATTGAAAAACCCTAAGGCTACTAGGAAGTGCCATGATACCAATTGAAAGCACCCTAGAGGGGGGGAGGGTGAATAAGGTTTATACTAATCTAATCTCATTTAATGCTAATTAAAACTTATTAATGTAATCTCCTAGCTAATTAGAAATATAACAATATATATTTGCAAGGGTATACAATATGAACAAGGATAAAAAATAATGGACAATAAACAAAGATACAATAGGCGATATAAGATGAACACAAAATATGTGCGCCAATGCAAACACAAACAAGTAATATGATCATAGAGTTCGGACCTTCCATCCTACGTTTCCGCTCCCCACTCCCGGGGACTATCACACCGGGTTTTCAACGCTCACCCAAATAACGTTTACACCTCACACTCGATTTTCTAGTTCACCAAAAACTTTACAATCACTCACAATATAAACACACTAACTACCACCTCAAGTGTTGGTCTCTAGCCCGTGTCTCACTCAACTATTAGGAATTACAACCTACCTCTAGGCATTACCACCTACCCCACTCCTCTTAGGACGACCTCGTCTCTCACCACATACTCCTCTCGGTGTACAAGTATATTACAAAATAATCTACACAATTAAACACGAAGACAAAGATTTGTACTCTAATACAAAATAAGAACTAAGTGTAAGCTCACTCTCTAAGTCACACAATCTCACAAGACCAATTATACTATTTATGTAAATACAATAAGCTCAATAGGTTGTGTGTGAACAAAAAGATATATTCAAAACAAGTCTAAACTCAATTACAATCTAGCTTATGGAAATTATGAACAAAATAATAAATAGATAGAAATAGAGTTTATAAAAACTTCTCTATAGATAATAAGAGAGAGAGGGAGAAGAGTTGAATGCTCAAACATGAATGGATGATCTCCTCTTACTCTTGTGAAAATTTCTTCACAAACTAAACTCTTGAAACAATAACTTAAAACCCTTAAAAAAAATTTCAAACTTGTATAAACAATTTTCTTAGTTAAAAACAAAGCTGGGTATGAGGGAGTATATATAGGGAACCCCAAAGATCAAGAAAACCTAAAAAAAAGACCAAAAAATCAAAACAGTACAAAGCTAGAAAAAACTAGCCGTTACAACATCAGTCGACTAACGGGTTTTTATCAGTCGAATGATGAGCTGACCGTTATTGGTATTTTCCAGCTCATCAGTCGACTGACGATATTATCAGTCGACTGATGACCTCATCAGTCGACCGGTCAGTTGACTAGTATAAAAAACAAAAACTATTGACTAATCCGGGCATTTTCATCAAACGATTGAACATCTACATCAGTCGACTAATAACACATATCAGCCTGATTTGAATAGTAAAATAGATTTTTTAAGTGCCTTTAAAAATAGCAAATAAATTCTAAAAAATATAAAACTTTAAAAATGTTTATAAACATATTAATAAACATGTTACAAGAAGAATTTTTGGAATTACACTTCACATTTGTGAAAACTTATCATTATTCAAAACTAGTCCAAAACATAAAAATACAACAACACTTGTTTTGTCATTTTGACTAAACCATGTTTTGAAATATTATAAAATGATTTTATAGACTTAATAAAATATGTATATAATGGTTCTTAAGTCCATAAGCAAATAACTCAATAATTACACAAATTCATATTTATATAAACCAAAAATGTGTGTGTGTGTGTGTGTGTGTGTGTGTGTGTGTGTGTGTCTATATATCAGAAACCAAAACTTGTGTGTGTGTGATATATGATTAAGCTTAAAGTACCAACACATAAAGTATAAACTCCTAAACTAAATTACCCAAGCTTATCTTCATTGAAGCTCTACTTGGTAAATTTGCGGATGAAGCTTGAACTTGAATCTTTAACTTGAATTACATTCCTTCATACAGATATTCTTTCCATCCTCTAATGGTTATGATTGTGAAAGCTCGATTCCATCCATCCTCCAACACATTATTTATCTAGAATAAATAAGAAAACACATACATTAGACAAATAATATTAGTTGTTAATTGTTTGTTAAAACAT
>BQKN01000566.1:376673-387891 GCA_022839385.1 Asparagus kiusianus
ATATATATATATATATATATATATATATATCATTTACTGCGTTAATTAAGCTCTCCTCTTGGTATTATAACTATCGGGACGAGGATGTAGTCAAGGTAAAACTCGTACCCGGAGAGCTGGGCAAGTAGAGCCCGAGCCGCAGCAGGCTCCACAATAATTTACCAACTTAGTAACGCCGATTATAAAGGTAGAGACTAGCAACTCTCGAGAAGCGAGTAACGAGCCAGATTATACTTTCTGAAGTTCCACCACCAGTAATAACAGTCATACCTATTGAAGAGGTAATACCAATGATTACACCATCACCACAACCAGCTATTAATAGAGACACAGAGCAAGAAGCTTGGCTCTGTAAGAATGAGAAAGACATCAGAAGATGAGAGCACTAGAGTTTTAGGGCACATCGGATTCATTTGAAGCCTATAAGTGGAAGGAATATGTAAAAAATTCTTAACATCGACTCAGTACCAAAGCATAACTTATATGTATTCAGCATAGAGGATGTCACCAGGGGATAGAAACAACTTCAGATTTTCAACGGAGTAGCAAACATCACTTATTTAGGAGAATTTTATATATTTCTTCGACAAGCAATTAGAGCTAGTCCGATTGAAGCATGGAGATATACCTATAGTTAATGAGGAAATCAAAACCATCATAGTAACGATGACAAGGGTAAGAGACCTATTGCAGGTTCTAGAGAACCCTAACAGTGGGCTAAGTATTTTTACCACTAGCAACAAGGACAACATAAGAAGGGAGCACGACATAATTCGAGAGCACTGCAGTAGCAGCATAGAGTTCGGGGTACATGTTATAATTGTAACAACATCTGACAAAGGGCAAAGGACTTATTGCAGTACACCAGAAGTAAGGCAGCATGGTAGAGGTCAGGGTCGGCAGTCGTAGAGCTGTGATTTTGGCCAGTAACGGATGATGAAGGCACTACCTATTATTCTAAGGATTGAGAGGCCAGTAGGCCAGATTTACGTTATCTAGGAGATTCCTAAGGGACAGATGGTCCCATATATTTTCCATCATCGGCAGAGTTTATACAGCCGTACCGCATAATCATGGTGCGAACGGAGCTTTCTTCATGATTTCCTTTCCAGCTCAGACCTTCTTTTATTCAGGAATTTCGTATTCTTTTATCTTTCATGCCTTCATGGATAGGTTTCAGCTTGTATCACTATTAATTCCATTAGATACGGGAAAAAATAATCTAGGTAGACTATGTTTAATAGATAGAGCCTCCACTCTATCTAGCAGCCCTTCCCCTAAGGGTGGATGGAGGTGATCTTGTTATAGCTCTCTGATGCTCTTATTGTAGCTCCTTTTCTTCTAATATTCTATTAGGTAATTTGGAGTATCGGAGAGTCGCAGAATGACGGAGTTCTTGCATAGTCGCCGCCACATGAGATTTATTAGAGGCTCCACCGTAGTTTTATATTTTTGTTCAGACCTTAGAGTTTATTTCATAGTATAAAGGCAGTGTGCCTTAGTATGATTTTTTGTTGTTTCTTGCCGAGACATATTCATTCATTTTGGATATCAGATATATTCCCGTTTGTTCATTAAGACATGATTTATTTATGAGATACTTCTGTCTATATCATGTCTATTGTAGTTATTTCCTTTCTTTTGCCTATTTTTTACCTACAATTTATTTTGATTTTACTAGAGGATATTGTTGTGATTAGTAAAACTTGTTGTTGTACAGTGTTGGTGCATGGTAGGTTTGACATCTCTAGGTTCATCTTGGACTACAGCCGTGTGTGAAAATAGGGACGTCACATAAAGATGGAGAAAAGACGATGAACATCATTATCAGAGTCAAGGAGAATCGTCTGATGCTATAGGGAAGCTAACAAGCGCACGAAGTGAATCAACGAAGCATACGAGTTAATAAAACGACAAAACAATGAAGAAACGACTCAACCAGGAGCTGGGTTTTACCCACAAAGGATGAAGCAAAACATGTGTCTCACCCGCAACATGTGTGTATATCCTATGGTAGGTTGTATATCTCTTCTCCATCTTGCCAATGCATCTTGGATCATCTCATTCCGAGATCAGACGATAGAGTTAGAGCCAAAATATCTGAGTCAGTCCAGACTGTTTCGAAAGTGCGAGACACCAATGGTGTCTCACACATTTTGGACATGATGTGATATGATTCCAAAGAAACTCAAGAAAAAAGTTATAGGTATATTCTCCATCTTTCCAACGCATCTTAGATCACTTCATTTCAAGATTGGATGAGAGAATTAAAGCTAAAATACCAAAGGTAGCACAAACTGTCTCGGAAGTGCGAGACACCTCAAGGTATCTCGGAAGTGTGCGACACCTCAGGGTGTCTCGCACACTAAGAATCCGACGATGCATTTTCGGATGGATTTCTTAGACTTCATATGACTCACGTGGGTTCTTAACTACTGGGGATCACCTATGAACGTGGGAGGGCTCTTACAGACGGAAAATTCATCCATAATTGCAAAAATCATGGCATTTAAAGAGGGGATGTCGGTTAAAAAATGGGCTAGAGCAACCCCTTCTTCCAAGATAGCGAACACTATCTCGAAAACATGGGTTGTCGGTTTTAACTTTCTACCTTCAGTTACTCCTTCTAGGGGCTATAAATACTTCCCTAACACCTATATGCATGGGAGTCCGAGACAGCGGACATTGTCTTAGAAACATGGGTTGTCGGTTTTGACTTTCTACCTTCAGTTATAGCATCTAGGGGCTATAAATACTTCCCTAACACCTATATGCACAGGTGCAAGCAAGGACCAAGCAGATTCTGGGCAGAGACTTGAGCTTTTTGGCAAATTTGGAGCAAGAGAGACAGAGTCTTCATTATTTTTAAGCATCCTCAAGAACCTTTAGTGTTTCCTCGAGATCTAAGCTTTGACTTGATCTTAAAAAGAGTGTTTTATCTTACCTTGTTGAGATATCCACTTCTGTCCTTGTTTCTAAAATGAAACATCAATCCTAAGCCTTTTTCGGATCAATCTGGATCTGTAATTCGGTCGTCCATGGGCTAATGCACCACCGACATAGTCAAAGATCCCATGCAAGTAACGAACGATAAATATTCCGGTGTATGTTTCTAGGGAGTACTCTTAATCTTGTTTTATTGTAAAGAGAAGTTTTACAAAGCACAAAACTCACTCTTTTGTTTCCATTGTAATCGATAAACCTTTGTAATGGATTCTGCAATAAAATTTATTCCTGACGTAAACAGATTCCACTTCAAGTAAGAACGGAGCTTCATCATGCACACGGCCACTAGGCGATAGCCCTCGTGAGGTATGCGAGTCTGATTTTGATAATGATTTTTTCATTGGTGAACTCGCTTGTACTTATGATAGATTAATGCATGTCTATAACAAATTGCATTAAAATTTTATAAACTTAAAAAGCAAGAATGTTAACTTAAAATCCGATCTTGATATGTTATCTTCTAAATATGATATTATTGTTAATGAGAATGTGATCCTCAAAGACAATAATAATAGATTAAAATAAGATTATACTTCTTTTAACTTAAGTATAGCTTGCTTATCTAATGAGAAAAATGATGTCATGCTATAGGTAGAAACAACTAAAAATAAGTTTAACTTTTTTAAAAGAATCATCATTGTTCTACTTCTATTAGCAAC
Source organism: Asparagus kiusianus (assembly GCA_022839385.1). Classification (NCBI taxonomy): domain Eukaryota; kingdom Viridiplantae; phylum Streptophyta; class Magnoliopsida; order Asparagales; family Asparagaceae; genus Asparagus; species Asparagus kiusianus. The sequence continues at coordinate 380,339 of BQKN01000566.1, forward strand.
GCATATGTGCCTAAAAATGAGTTGAATCACATGAAAGAACGTATATCTTATTTAGATTCAACCCTAACTAAATGCATTAATAATAAGAAGAAACTAATGGATATGTGTGCTAAGTCTAATGCTAATAATTCAAAATCATCTACTCACTATGCACACATATATAGCAAAGTTTATAAGTACTCTATTTGTGGTCGTAAAGGCCATTTAGCTAAATTTTGCTATGATACACAAAAATCCAGTAAGTCCAATATTATTAAACCTTATGCATCCCACTAAGTTTCTTCATCATCACACACACGCACACATGCACAAATTGTTCAGTATAAGCATGAGTGTATTTAAATGTGAATATTATGGTAGATTTGGCCATTTTGCAAAGTTTTGTTTTGATTTAAAATATTCAAATTTGTCAAATATCTCAAATAGACCATGTTTGTTTAATAATGTTTCACATTCGCAAAGAGTTTCAAATAAATTACAATGGTTTGCAAATGTTCCTCGTGCACACTCAGATGGTCATCATACACATATACATCCTTTTCATTGCACATATTGCAATCGGAAGGGTCATTTGCATAATTATTGCTATGATCGGACACGTGCACTAAATGCGCCCAAATGAGATCATAACCCTAGGGCATTGAGCTTTATTGATAGGGGTCATGTCTCTAAATTGTGACGCCTCTATTTTCACACATGGCTGCAGTCCAAGGTGAACCCAGAGATGTCAAACCTGCCATGCACCCATACTGTGCAACAACAAGTTTTACCAATCATAGTAATATCTTCTAGTGGAATCAAAAATAAAGTGCAGGTACAATACCGGCAAAAAGAAGATATTAAACATAGTAGACATAATGTAGAAAGATAAATCTCATAAATAAACTCATGTCTCAACCAGCAAGTCTGAAATACATCTGATGACTGAAAGAAAATGTCTCATCACAAACTAAATAGAAATCGTACTAAGGCTCACAGCCTTTACAATAAGAAACTAAACTCTAATGTCTGAATGTGAAAGTCAACACGGTGGAGTCTCACTACTAAATTGAATGACGGTGACTATGCTGGAAGACCGTCAACCTGCGGCTCTCCGAACCTCTGAACTGTCTGAAAAGAAAATTAAAACAAAAAAAGCAACAGCAAAAGCGTCAGAGCACTACCGCAAGATCACCTCTATCCGTCCCCAGGGGAAGGGCCGCTAGATATCGTGGAGGCTCTATCTATTAACCATAGTCTACCTATATCATTTTTCCCATATCTAATAGTATTAATACTTAGAAATCTACGATACGAGATGTAGTACGTCAAGCGAAATAATCCAAACAAGGAAACCCTCATGTATATACCATATGTCTCAGTCTGTAGATACCTAAATATCAATACCGAACTATGGAAAGAAACATCGCTAGAAAATAAAACACTATAATAGTGATACGGGTGTATCTCATTTTTAGAACTTAGCGATCCTTATAGGAGCTTGAGGATAGATGATTCTCATGGTAACTTGAGAATAGAGGTGTCAAATAACATAGTTTAACGCAGGTTGAAGCGTGGAACGAGACAACAAATCGAAGAATCAAAACATCCAGTTTTTAGCCCATGAGTCGACTTATACATGTACTTGAGTGTACTTGAGTCGACTCATGCCTGTCATGAGTCGACTCACGAAACCCAGTCATTTTGTCAAAAGTTTCTGACCAGTCGACTTATCATTTCATGAGTCGACCCATGTGTCATGAGTCGACTCATATATGCACATGAGTCGACTCATCGATGGTTTCCTGGTTTGTTTGGGTTTTTGTTTGTACGAATTCCTATGAGATTTAGGCTTGGTTATTTACCACTTTGTCATCCATGTTGTTATACCTATATAAGGGATTGTTTTAGGGTTTTAAAACAAGGAGAGTGAAAAGCAATCAAGGGAGATTAGATTGTATTTGAGAATTGAGAGCGAGATTGTTCTTCAATTCTAGTGAGATTGTGTGAGATTGTAAACTATTTAATTCTCATAATCTAGAGAAGGTATTTTCTTTCGTCATCACTGAATTGTTCTTGTGTTCTTGTTATTTTCTTTACAACCCACCTTTGATAATTCCGCGATCAAAGGTGCTCGCACAGCGGCTCGTATCAAGTTGGTATTAGAGCGATCAGATCCTGTGAAGGGGGCATTCTGTGTATGGTCCTGACTCGATCGTATTATAAGAAGCTATGCGAGATCCTTATTTCATTGGAAAGAGTCTAGAAATTAAGGAAGAAGATGATGACTGAAGTAGATAGTACAGTGAGGCTAGATGCATTAGAGAAACAGATGGAGATAATGAGTTCGACTCTCACACAGCTCGTCAATATCATCCAAGAAAAGGACAAAAAGGAGGAATCTTCTTCGAAAGGTAAGAAGAAACTTATGGAGTCCGATGGAGAAGGCAATGAATCTGATTCTGATAGAGAGGCCGAGATGGTCAAAATTGTTCCACATCAAGAGGGTAAGAATTACTACCAGAACTTAAAAATTGATTTCAAAGTGGAGATTCCTATTTATGATGGGAGCGTCAATGTGGAGAAGCTCGATGATTGGATCGAGCGTATGGAGATGTATTTCACTCTTTATGGATATTCATATAAGGATAAGATTGTGTTCACGACATTAAAGCTTTCAGGGCATGAGTTAACATGGTGAAAATCCTACTGCAAGCAGGAGAAGAAGTCGGTGTCGTGGAATAAGTTTAAGGAGCTACTAAGAAAGTAGTTCTATCTAGTAGGGTTCCTTGAGGAGCGTTGGTACAAGTGGTACGGCTTGCGCTAAAGATTCAATCAGACCATTCAAGACTATACGATGGAGTTCTAACAGCAAGTGATGGTTCTCAACATCGTGACGGAGGAATATTCTATCTTTATGAAGTATATGGCGGGACTGAATGAATATATCGGAATGGAGATGAAGTTGTTCACAGTCGAGTCCATGACAGAAGTGAGTGTGAAGGCCATTGCCATTGAGGGTAGGCAAAAGAAGGGCAATGAAAGGAAGGGAGACTCTTAATAGATAGGCGGTAAGTCTATTGGCTCTCAGCCTAAATAAGAGAAGGAGAAGGGTGATTCGGGGAAGGCAGGATTGACATGCAATCACTACAAAAAGACAGGACACATAGCTGATCATTGCTGTGAGAAGTATCCTCATCTGAAGCCAAAAGGATTGAAGAAAAAGGAGGAGAAGAAGGTATATGTAGTAGCTCAGGATCCGAAGGAAGTTCTCGGGATGATAGCACCTAATAGCAGTCTCAACCTTATGGTGGGGAAGCAGACAACGATGAAGAACGAAGACCCGAGGGAGTAGCTCTTTGTTTTAAAATTGTAGGTCAAGACCAGCTTGGTTGACGCCATAGTTGATCCAGGGAGCCAGAAGAATTTGATATCTGAGGCCTTGGTTCAGAAGATAGGATTGAAGATGGTTAAACATTTGAAACCCTATCGTTTAGGGTGGATTCAGAAGAAGGCGGGATTGAGTGTGGCCAACCAATGCACTTTTAGATTTCCACTCCATGAGTCGTATATTGACGAGGTCACATGAGACGTTGTTCCATTGGATGTTTGCCAAGTAATACTGGGCAATCCTTATTTATGGGATAGGTTTGCGGTCTACGATAGGTGAGCCCAGAAGTATACGTTCACCAACGATGGCGTGCAATTCATCTTTCGTTCGGCATCTCTTCAACAGGAGACAAGTTTGGTGACATTGACTCAAGCGAAGAGGCTAGTGAATGAGAGCAAGAGGTTTATATTGTTAGTCGTTAGGCCTTATGAGGAGTAGCTGAGTATGGTGTGCTTGACTACCATGAGCAAGTTTCAGGAGGGAAATCTTAACAGGTTGAAGGCCAAGTACGTGGACTTGTTTTCGAAGATCATGGGACTACTACCACAACGGGGTATGGAGCATGAGATTATGTTGACCGGTGAGGGTTCTTTGTCGAATATAGGTCTATACCACACATCTGTAGAGGAGTCTGAGGAGATCAAGAGGTAGGTTCAGGGGCTTTTGGAGATAGGAGTGATTGTGCCGAGTTGTTCCCCTTAGGGGTCACCAGTGTTATTGGTGCCCAAAAAGAATGGAGGCTGACGCATGTGCGTGGATTACCGGGTGCTCAATAAGATAACCATTAAGAATTGATACCCATTACCTCAGATTGATGATCTTATGGACCAGTTAGAAGGAGCAAGGTTTTTCATGAAGCTAGATTTGAAGTCTGGTTACCATCAGGTGAGGATTCGGTAGGATGACACTTGGAAGACTGCGTTCAAGACCAAGCAGGGCCTGTTCGAGTGGTTGGTAATGTTGTTTGGATTATGCAACGCTCCGGCTACCTTTATGAGACTTATGAATGATTTGTTGTGATCCTTTATAGAAGATTTGGTGATAGTTTACCTCGATGATATCTTAGTGTACAGTAGGACCTGGGAGGAGCATCTTGTTCATGTCGAGAAGGTGTTTGAAGTGCTGCAGAACGGACAGCTGAAGCTTAACGGGAAGAAGTACGAATTCGGGAAGGACGAGTTGGTGTATCTCTGGTTCATCATGGGGAAAGGCCAGCGGAGGATAGATCCAGACAAGGTGACGGTGATCACGAAGTGGTCGACACCTAGGATAGTGATGGACGAGAGAAGCTTCATGGGGGCTTGCTAGTATTTGCACAAGTTCATTCGACATTTCTTGACTTATGCGTCACTGTTACATAGACTTACGAAGGTGAAGGTTCAGTTTGACTGGGGGAGGACATATAAGGAAGCTTTTTAGTAATTAAAGAGGAAGATCTCGGAGGCACCGGTATTAGCATTGCCGAATTTACAGAGGACCTTCGAGGTAGAGACCGACGCTTCTAGTTATGCTATGGGTGCTATGTTGATTCAGGATGGAAAGCTGATGGAGTACCATTCAGAAATATTTACGGGTGCTATTCAGAACTACCCCATCTACGACAAGGAGTTTTATGCGCTTTATCAAGCAATCAAGCATTAGCGGGTGTATTTGTTGGGAAAGGAGGTGGTTATGCACCTAGATCACAAGCCATTGGAATTTTTACATGCCCAGACGAAGCTACAGCAGGCACAGCATATGAAGTGGATGTCCTATTTGATGGCATTCAATATCATCACTAGGTACAAGAAGGAGACAACGAACAAGTTAGCCGATATGTTATCTCGCCTACCCGTGAGAGCTCTCTTAGTGGAGACGCGCATTCAGTCCTTGGTTCCTTTGGAGTATGTATAGATGTACACACCCAGCTGAGATTTTAATAGTGTGTTCGAGCAGGCGAAGGCTGGTCAAAAGGGGGAGTATGAGATTGGTGCAGATGGTTCGTTGTATCGAGGGATGTCGCTATGCATTCCGGAGGATGGCGACCGATTGCAGTGGATTCGAGAAGCCCATACATCACGTGTGCAAGGTTATTTGGGATTCAGAAGTCACTTCTCAATCTACGGCGCTATGTCTTTTGGCCAAAAATGTTAGAGGATGTCACTAAGTATGTTGGAGGGTTAAGCTATGTTGCATATCGAAGCCTTCTAGTAGGAAAAGAGGATTGTATCTATCATTGCTAGTACTGTCGAGACCGTAGGAGAGTATTTCTATAGATTTCTTAGGAGGATTACCGATAACTAAGCACGAGAATGATTATTTGTTCGTTGTGGTGGACCGGTTCAGCAAGATGGTCATCTTGATTCCTTGTAAGAAGACCATGATTGGAGCGGGTGCGGCGCAATTGTTCTTTGAGCATGTGTGGAAGCACTTTGTGTTGCTGAAATCGATTATTTTAGATTGAGATAGCAGGTTTCTTGGACACTTTTGGGATTCTTTGTGGAGCTTGGTGGACACTAGGTTGAATAAGAGCACGGCCTTTCATCCACTAACCGATGGACAAACAGAGGTAGTTAATTAGACTATGGTACATATATTGAGAGGATACAATTCCAAGCATCCCAAGACTTAGGATGAGAGCTTACCATATCTTCAGTTTGCATTTAATCGGGCCATTCATGGATCTTCGGGAAAGTTACCGTTTGAGACTTGTTATGGGTTTTTACCTCTGAGTCTATTTGATATCGTGTTTTCCAGTGAAGCTATGGCCGGAGGCAAGGAAGAGAGTGAGAGACAACATGCTCAGTGATTTCTGGAGAAGATTGCATATATTCATGTCACGGTTAAAGCTCAATTGAAGAAATCATAAGTCAAGTAAGCATGATCAGCATCGGGTTCATTGTAACTTTGGCATAGGCGATATGGTATGGCTGAAATTGAGTAAGGAGAGGCTAAAGGGAGAAGGGAATAAGTTGAAACCTATACGATATGGTCCGTTTCGGATTCTCGATCAGATTAGTGACAACGCCTTCAGGCTAGATTTGCCACCTTACTTAGGCATGTATTCAGTGATCAATGCCAAGTATTTGAAGTTATTTGAGCCTCCATTGCTGGATGATGAAGGTGATGACAAGGCGATCTTGTTGCATGTTGAAGACTTGTGGTTTGATAGAGAAGAGCTGCTGAAGGAAGATTGCATTTTAAAGCATAAGATGACCATGACGAGGCGGGGGACAAATGAGTCGTTTCTTATTAGACGTCAAGGTCAGGTTCATAGCAAGGCTAAGTGGTTCAACAGGGAAGGAGGAGCTCGCGAGTTTCCTCAACTAAAGTTCTAACTTGAACAGGACTTCAAGTTCCTAAAGGGAAGAGCCATGATACAGGTGTATCTCCTCTTCGGAACTTAGCGATCCTCATGGGAGCTTGAGGATAGATGATTCTCATGGTAACTTAAGAATAGAGGTGTAAACAACACAGTGGAACGTAGGTTGAAGCATGGAACAAGACGGCAAATCGAAGAATGAAAGCATCTAGTTTTCAGCCCGTGAGTCGACTCATACATATACATGAGTCGACTCATCAGGTTAAGTCGACTCATGCCTGTCATGAGTCGACTCATGAAACCTAGCCATTTTTTCAAAAGTTTCTGACCAGTCAACTCATGCATATCATGAGTTGACTCACGAAACCCAGCTGTTTTGTCAAAAGTTTCTGACTAGTCGACTCATCATTTTATGAGTCGACCCATGTGTCATGAGTTAACCCATATATGCACATGAGTCGACTCATCGATGGTTTCCTGGTTCGTTTGGGTTTCTATTTGGATGAATTCCCGTGGGGTTTGGGCTTAGTTATTTACTATTTTGCCATCCACGTTGTTACACCTATATAAGGGATTGTTTTAGGGTTTTAAAACAAGGAAAGAGAAAAGCAATCAAGGGAGATTAGATTGTATTTGAGAATTAAGAGAGAGATTGTTGTTCTTCAATTCTAGTGAGATTGTGAGAGATTGTAAACTATTTAATTCTCATAATCTAGAGAAGGTATTTTCCTTCGCCATCACTAAATTGTTCTTGTGTTCTTCATATTTTCTTCTCAATCCACCTTTGATAATTATGTGATCAAAGGTGCTCGCACGGCGACTCGTATCAAATAGACATCAACATAAAATTTTCATGTACATCATAAGAGTAAGGTATCTCGG
>BQKN01000566.1:388291-403022 GCA_022839385.1 Asparagus kiusianus
ATATATATATATATATATATATATATATATATATATATATTCAACAGAGTGACATAACTACTTTTGGCATCCACCAAAACTCAGGTTATCAAATAATCATCTCATTTCAATTCTTTGAAAGATTCTCATCTTATCGCATTATCATGCAACACAGACTACCCTGTAGGCATTCTAAATTAATGTACACGACTCATTAGTCTCATCGCGGTCTCAGTGCATAACATGAATGCGGGACTACCTACCTTTTAGGTATCGTAAAAGATGGCTCACAAGCCTCATCGCACCCTCGTGCGGACGGACTGCTAGACAAAGCATCTAAACCCGACTCTATGGCCTGTACAAATGGAATATCGACGCACTACCCCCACATAGTACTGAGCTGAGCCAATCAACAACATTCATCCTATGTATAAACTGTATAAATCTGGTATATTGACGCACTATCTCATATAGTACTGAGGTGGGCCCATTAACGATATCCGACACATGTTTAAACTACTCTAACTCAAGTGTAATCACTCAACACTTGTCAAATCCCCTCTAGGACACTCATGTGTGTATCATATCAATATTCATATATATTCATGTCTATATGTGTACTATCGTGCGATTCAAATCCCGTGATCGCATCTCAAAACAATGCAACAAAAGTTCAGGAAAAAGCCTTAGTAGTCGACTACTAACCTTAGTAGTCGACTACACTGAGTCCATCCAGACTCTGTAATTTTAGTGTCAAACTTAGTAGTCGACTAGTAAGCACATTAGTCGACTACATTGTAATAATTTAGTTTCGGTGACAACCTTATGTAGTCAACTAGTAAGCACATTAGTCGACTACACTGTGCTAACTCAGTTTCTGTAAAACCAAACTGGACATTAGTAGTCGACTACCACTCTTAATAGTCGACTACTAAGTAGAAACATGCACACATCCTTGCACATACAACACTTAATTGTCATGTGTAAATCATGCTTTAGTACATTGCAAATCTAGTAACTACAAATCAAAAGAATCATCTCCATGATTATTTAAACCCTTAATTCAATAATTTAGGTTTAATCTTCTCATTTATCAAGAAATTGACATAAACCCTAGTTTTCTATTTGGTCAACATGGAACATGCTTGCATATTCAACTCAAAACTTTTATAAATTCGTTTATTCACATTTACAAAACACTAAAATCCTAAGCCTAGGGTTTAATCATACTTGATTAGCATGCAAGTTCTTTTTATCTCAAGTCTAGGGTTTAAGCATGATTTTAATATGGAAGACAAGGTACAAACGAAGATCTACCCAAACCAAATGATCATGATCATGTTTTTATAGTAAACAGTAAGTAAAACATGTCGACCTAACATTGGTTCAATGATCTAATATCAAAAATCTTAATTTTAACACATGGGGTTAAGCTTCACCAATCAAAACATAAATTTAACATCTAAACTAGTTATTTAACTATTGGGATGGGTTTGGATGTAGGAGATCTTGCCTTAAACACGTAGTTAATCTCCTGAATGTATGTGTAACCTCTTTTTCCTCAACCACAACCCTCAATCTCTCCCTCTGATAGATGTCACATCTCAAACGCCTCGAGGAAACACCAAAATCAGATCTAGGGTTTAGGGGGAGGAGGTGGCTGTATTCTTTCATGGAAAAACTCAAAAATCAGGTTAAAAACATGTTTATATACTTAGGTTATTAATTGGATTCAAAGAAAAACAAACTCGAACCGAAATCTGTAACCTATCAGCCGAGCAAATTTCCCGATAGTCGACTACTTAGAGTAGTTGTTAACTACTAACAGTTTCTGAATATTGTATTTAGTAATTTGGATGTAACTTTCACATCTGATTATAACTGTAACTACTCTGAGGTAATTTAAGATTTATTGGAAAGCTGATGAATAGACCTACAACTTTTGTCTTTTAAGTTTTCCCAAATTATAACTGTATCAAAGTGAAAAACTTATAACTCAAATCTAGTTATTATTTTTCAGATTTCTTCTTCATGCATATTTTTGTGCATTTGCACTCATATGTCCACACATTCCTAGCATACTCAAATATCAAAATATGTTATTTATCACTATATAACATATTTATTATTATTTATCACATAATATTCAAATTATCGGGGTTTTACATTCTTCCCCCTTAAAAGAATTTCGTCCCCGAAATTCCGCACGTATTATAAATAAATAAAAATATATCTAGAATGTGAATGCTTCCACTTAACCCCTAACTAAATGGAACTAGTACGTCGGACGAAAAATTCAAACAAGGAACCCCATATATATACCATGTGTTCCAAGTGATTAGGAGTTAAGTATTAATATCCCCATTCTAGTGTTAAATATGAACATGTCCACATAAACAATCATGCATATAAGCAAAGCATAACTAAATAAATCAAATTACCTGCTCAAACAGGTGCAGGTAATCACGACGCATATCCTTTTCATTCTCCCAAGAAGCCTCTTCAGTTCCGCTTTGGTTCCACTCAATTTTTACTAAGGGAATCACCTTATTTCTTAGTTTCTTGTCCTCTCTCGCAAGGATACAAACCGGTACCTCAATAGTGGATAAATCTGTTTAAATCCTGATCTCTGGTGTATCAATCACTCTCTGTTGCTCCTCATCATGCAGGTGCTTCTTGAGCATCGACACATGAAATACATCATGCACTCTTGACATCGATGCTGGAAGATCTAATCTATATGACACAGCTCCAACACGCTCTAAAATCTTGAATGGTCCAACATATCTTGGGGCATATTTTCCCTGTCTGCTGAATCGCTGAACGCCCTTCATTGGTGATACCTTTAACATGACAAAATCTACAATCTGAAACTCTAAAAGTCGTCGTCTATGATCCGCGTAGCTCTTTTGCCGACTCTGAGCGGCAAGAATGCATTCCCTAATCAATGCTACCTTCTCAGTAGTCTGCCTCACAAGCTCTGGCCTGAGTAATAAACTATCATCCGGCTCTGCCCAACAAATCGAGGATCTACAAGGCCTCCCGTACAATGCCTCATATGGAGCCATATCAATCGTCACTTGATAACTATTGTTATAAGCGAACTCGATCAAGGGAATATGGTCCTCCCAGCTACCCTGGAAGTCTAAAATGAAAGCCCGGAACACGTCCTCTAATACTTGGTTCATTCTCTCCATTTGCCCATCTGTTTGCGGGTGGAACGCGCTGCTATATGATAATCTACCACTGAAAGAATCCTGGAAGCTCCTCCAAAAATGTGAAGTGAAAATTAAGCCTCCATCCGATATGATCATCTTTGGAACTCCTTGAAGTCGATATATCTCCCGAATGAAGATTCTCACATAAGTCTCTGTGGTGTAGGTAGTCCTTACTGGTAGGAAATACGCTGACTTCGTCAACCGATAACCTACCACCCAAACAGAATCGTTCCCCTTTTTCAAATTCGGTAACCCTACTATGAAATCCATAGAGATATCTATCCATTTCCACTCAGGAATGGGTAAGGGCTGTAGGGTTCCTGTAGGTCTTTGGTGTTCTACCTCAAAGCATTTAGCAATATATTCTGCTATCTCTCTGCGCATAACGCTCCACCAAAATTGTCTCCTCGGGTCCTTGTACATTTTTTTGTGCCTGGACACACTGTGTATCTGGTACGATGTGCTTTATCAAACAACTCTCTCTTCAGCTCTACATTAACCATCATAACTATTCGGCCCAACATCCGAAAGCCTCCATCTGTCCTAACGGTCCAATCCACTTTGGGTTCTTTAGTAATCTCCTCCTTCCGGCTTTGTATCCAATAGTCTTCTAGTTGAGCTCTAACCATCCTATCACACCAAGATGGTTGTACTAACATAGCTCCCAACAATACGTTGGTTCCGCCAATCTCTAGTCTAAAATCAAACTGACTAAGAGTATAAAGATCTCAATACAATGAGCACCTCAAAGTCGCAATATGACATCGACGCTACCTGCTCAAAGCGTCTGCTACGACACTCACCTTCCTCGGATGGTACTGAATCGCGAACTCGTAATCCTTAATAAACTCAACCCATCATCGTTTCCTCTAATTGAGTTCCTACTAAGAGAATAGATATTTCAAACTCTGGTGGTCTGTGAATAACTCAAATTGTATGACATGCAGGTAATGTCTCCATGTCTTTAATGCGAAGACAACTGCTTCCAACTCTAAGTCATGCGTGGGGTAGTTCTGCTCATGTGTCCTCAACTGCCGTGAGATATATGCCACCACCCTCTGGGTCTGCATCAAAACACCTCCTAGACCCGCTAACGATGCATCCGTGTAGACAACGAATATCCTATCACTGCTAAGAATTGTCAACATCGGCATTGTAGTCAACTTGGCCTTTAATGTCTCAAAGGCCTCCTGGCACTCTGTGCTCCAAACAAACTATACACCCTTCTTCGTAAGGCGTGTAAGTAGTGATACAATCTTTGAAAAGTCCTCAATGAACTTCCTATAATAACCGACCAAACCCAAGAAACTACGGATGTTTGTAACTGTGGCCGACGGCTCCCAATGAAGTACTGTCGTAACCTTAGCGGGATCCACTGCAATGCCCTCTCTGCTAATGACATGGCCAAGAAATCTAACCTCAGATAGCTAAAATTCACACTTGCTGGACTTGGCGAATAACTGGTGCTCCCGTAGAGTCTGCAAAGCTAGTCGAAGATGTTGCTCATGTTCTGCTTCCGACCTCGAATAAATAAGAATATCATCAATAAATACTATCACAAATTGGTCCAAATATAGATTAAAAAACCCGATTCATCAGATCTATGAATACCGCGGGTGCATTGGTCAGCCCAAATGACATGACGAGAAACTCAAATGACGCATATCGAGTCAGAAAGGCGATTTTGGGAATATCCATCTCCCTAACCCGCAATTGATAATAACCAGAATGAAGATCAATCCTTGAGAAGTGTTGCACTCTCTGCAACTGGTCAAACAAGTCATCAATCCTCGGTAACGAATACCTATTCCGGATAGTGACCTTGTTAAACTTCCGATAATCAATGCACAATTGCATACTACCGTCCTTTTTCTTCACGAAAAGGACTGGTGTACCCCATGAAGAATGGCTCTGTCAAATAAAACTCAACCTCTCTTACTAGAGGTAATCCTGGTATATCCTGGAAGACATCCGGATACTCAGAGACTACTCTTGTCTCGCTCAAATCGGTATCTCTATCCCACAACAACACCTCCTCGACATATGCTAGGAAAGACTTCGCAAACTGGTTGCCCTGTGAGGTCGCTATGATCAACTCTGACCCATCTGATGCCTGCAAGATGACTATTTTAGTGAAACAGTCGATACTAACATGGTATGATGAAAGCCAGTCCATACCAAGAATGACGTCAAAATCCGACATCCGTAAAACAATCAAGTTTATGATGAATTCATATTCATCTAAACTGACAATATATCTCCTGCAAACACTCTCTAATAGGGACACCTCCCCGAGAGGAGTAGAAGCTGATAATGGAATGTTTAAGAGATGTGCAACTAAATGAAGCCTATCCATGAAGGTATGAGATATAAAAGAATACGATGCTCCTGAATCAAACAAGATTCGAGTTGGAATAGAATTCACAAGAAAGATACCTTCTACTATCGCTCCACTCGCACCATGATCATGTGGTACGATGGCATAAACCCTACCGGTGGCTGGCACCTACTGTGTTGCTGGCTATGGAACATACGGGTCCATCTAACCTTGAGGAATCTCTTGAATCACATGGATCTGACCTGATGGCCCCTCAATCCTAGGAACGGTAGGTGGTGCCTCTATCCTCTACTGCTGCTAGCCGTAACCGCGACCCTACTGTTGCTGGCCATAACCACAGTTCTGCTATTGTCTGTGTCTTCGTCCCTGCTGCTGGCCCTGGCCTCGGCCCTGCTGGCCCCCTGCTGGTGCACTACGATAATCTCTGGCTTTATGCCTAATCTTGTTACAGTTGTAAGATGCACCTTACATTTTGCGCTATTGTGGCGCTCTCTGATCATTTGGTGGTCCTATCTGACCCTGTTGTTAGTGTTGAGAATCCTTGCCTCGTTGCTGGGGTCCTCCAGGTCTAGCGAACGGTTCATCATCCTTACCCTTATCATTATGCTACCCTAATTTAGAACCACCCTCTCTAGTCTTTTGCAACATCGCAGTCTCTGTCTCTTAAGAAATGGCTACATTAGCTACCTCAAGAACTGAGCAAAACTTTCTAGATACGAGGTAATGACGAAGGCTTGGGCGTAGCCCCATAAGAAACATTTGTGCCTGTCGCTCCCCAGTCTGCCACATGCCCGTGAAATAAAGTAGGCTCATGAATCGACTCTTATAATCTGCCACAGACATGTCTCCCTGCACTAATCTAGTCAACTCAAGCTCTTTCCCGGTTCGTGCTGCGGAAGAGATGTACTGCTCATCAAAAAAATAAACAAAATCCTCCCATGAAAGTGTTACCCACTACTCCGGGGTGAACTGAAGCCTATACCATCCCCCGGCATTGTTAGATCCTAGAGGGGGGGTGATTAGGGTCTTATGCTAATCTAATCCGATTTTATACCAATTAAAATTAATTAACAAGTTATCCTAGCAAGTATGAAATACAACAATATATATGAACTAGGATAAGCAATATGAACAATGAGATATATCCTATATGATGAAATATATACGCAAGGATATATATAAACTAACACAAGGGGAAACAATAATCTAAACAAGATAGTGGATGAAATAAATGAGCAATGGACAAATGGTGATATAAGATAAATGCAAAAGCAAATACGCCAAAGACAAACTCAAACAAGCAGTATGATCACGGAGTTCGGACCTTCCGTCCTACGTCTCCGCTCCCCACTCCCGGAAAGAAATACACTATCACAACCGGGTTTTTTACACTCACACGAATAACGTTTACACCTCACAATGTTAGTTTTTAATGCTCACCGATCAACGTCACTCCTCACAATCGATTTTCTAGTTCACCGAAAACTTCACAACACACTCGGTTTTCTAGCTCACCGAAAACCTTACACCACTCACATGTAACAAATATAAATTTATTCTCTACAATAGATAAGAACTCAATTAAGCACAACTCAATGTTACAATCTCTCACAACCCTAATATACTATGTATGTAAATATAATAAGCTCAAGTGGGTGTGTGTAACAATGAGTAAATAAAATCAAATCAACTAAACACAAATATAAAATCTAGCTTAAGAACAATGATAATCAAATAAGTATATAAATGTAAAGCTAGAGTTTGAGTTTAAAAAACTTCTCAATTAATAACAAGAGATGGAGAGAGAATAGTTGATTGCTCAAACTCCAATAGATGAGCTCCTCAAGCTCTTGTGGAATTTCCTTCACAAACAAACTCTTAAACAAACTTAAAAACTCTTCAACAAACTTGTAAAACTCTTTTTAAAACTCTCTTAAACATCCATAAGAAACAATGAAAGTTGAGGGTTTTTTATAGTCTCTTAAACCAGCCACAAACCCCAAAAAACCAAAAATATCAAAAACTAGCCGTTACTAGCCGTTATAGGCTGAAAAGACCAAAATACCCCAAAATCTAGCATTCTAGAAATTTACGTATCTGACTTTGTAAAATAAATTAAAAATAGTAAAACAGATCCAACAATTATGAAATATTTTGGGAACGTTCTAGACATGTAGAATAACATGTTAGAGAAAGAATTTCTAAAAAATTATTTCCCAGTTGAGAGAAATAAATGTTTGAACACAGATTTACAGTTTCTGAAAAACTGCTGACATACACGATTTTATAAAATCAATTGTGCACAGTAAATCAACTCCAAAAATAGTAAAATTTTGAGGGAAGTTTCTAAACATGTAGATAAATATTTCAAAGAAAGAATTTCTTGAATAACACTTCTCATTTATGAAAACTCATCTGTTTTGTAAAACATGCATGAACATGTGCACGAACAAAAACATGATTTTGTAAATTCCATTAAACATAACAAATCAATTCCAAACTTGATGAAACTTTGCGAAATGTTTATAAACATAAAAACAAACTTGTTATAAAAAGAATTTCTCAAATTAAATTTTTATTTGTGAAAACTCATGTATTTTGCAAGTGTGTCCAAAGCATGAAAACCCAAAACCATGCATGTATATATATAATGTATATATATAACTATATATATACATAGAAACCAAATACGTGTGTGTATATGATATTGAGCTTAAGGTATTTAACACACATAATATAAAACATAAACTAAGTTAACCAAGTTAGATCTTGATCTTCAATAAGCTCTTCTTGGTAATCTCGCGGATGAAGCTTGAACTTGATCTTTAACTTTGAATTGCAAGGCTTCACTCTACTATTCCTCCAACCTCCATTGGATATGATCGTTGAAGCTCTATTCCATCCATCCTCCAACTATGTTGTTTGTCTATAATAAATAAGAAAACATAAATACTAGATAAACAACATTAGTGGTAAATTGTTTCTTAAACATCATCAAAACAAGAAGGCCAACAATCTCCCCCTTTTTGATGATGACAAACAATTTACAAAAGAAAATATATGCATGAAGGAAATGAACATATAAAAAATAATTCACATGCATATAAATAGGAAATGTATACTCATAATATTTCTCCCCCTTTGACAACATCAAAAAGGGGGACAAAGGAATGAAGAGAGCGAAAGCTCCCCCTATCACTAAGCATGGGTGAGTATAACACATATAGGGATTGCTCCCCCTATCAAAATGCTATATAGAATATAAGTAATAAAAGATCATGGTAAACATGTGAGTATGCATACATGCTAAATACAACTCACATTCAAGAGATAATGAAAACGTATATAAATATATCAAGATGAACATAGTGTCTCATTAACACACAAAAAATAAAAACCATGTAAAAATAGATTTATGAAAACAAATGAAAGAATAACATGAGAATCATGCAAAAAGAGTTTTCGAATGAAAACAAATTAACCAAATGAAATCATAAATCAACCACAATAACATAAAACCAAACCATCATTGATTTTCAAAAATCAAGAGAGGCAACTATATCTAGCTCTTGAGCTAGTAACAACCCATATAAACATTTTTAGCACCCGGTAAATAATGTTTGGGAATAAACACCCAATAACTCCGGAGGGTTATATAAACGTAGTCCTCTCATCAAAACAAAATTAATAATTATGAAAACAAAAGAATTTAATCAAAGAAAATTTGTTTTCATAAAAAGTTTCAAAGCATAATTTTCAAAACCAAGAAAAAGAAAATTAAAATATTAAAATTCTTGGTTTAAAAATTAAATTTGTTTTGGTACGCGAGAACTCTTAGTACCAAAAGATTTAGGGACATGACCCCTATCTTTTAAGCTCAAAACCCTAGGGTTATGAACCCTCTTGGGCGCATGTAGTGCACTAACACGGTCAAAGCAATAATCACTCAAATGACCCTTCCGATTGCAATTTGTGCAATGAAAGAGATCCATTTATTTTTGTGGACCATTAGCTCGTGCACAGGAAACATTAGAAATATTTACAAACATGGATGGTCTTTTAAAATTATTTTGCAAATGTGAAACCTTATCAAAACAAAACTTTTCTAAGTGGCCATATCTACCACAAACATCACATTTAAAGACATGTGGTCTACTAGAAACATTTGGCAAAGAATATTTTCTTTTTAAATCAAAACAATATTTGGCCAAATGACCAAAACGACCACAATGATCACACTTGAACACACTAGCATGCTTATGATGAACTTTGTGAGAATGAGCATGTAAATGTGTAAGTGTACAAGATGAAGAAGCTACATGAGATGCATAAGGAGCATTTACGTTTTTATGATTGTGTGCATCATAGCAAAATTTAGCTAGATGGCCTTTATGGCCGCAAATTGAACACTTATAAACTTTGTTATAAATGTGTGCATGATGAGTAGATGATGACTTAGACTTGGAACACATATCCATAAGCCTCTTATGATTATTAATGCATATTTTCAAAGTTGAATCTAAAGATGAAATGTTTTTATTCATAAGATTCAAATCTTCATTTTTAGGCACATATGCACTTTTAGAAGTAGAACATAAATAGTTATTTATAAAGAAAGCAGTATCATTTTGTATGTTCTCTACTTCTAACATGGTATTATCTTTTTCATGAGTTAACAAGGTAAAGTTTGAAAGCAAAGAATCATGATCCAATTTTAATTTTTTATTGTTTTCTTTGAGGATCATATTTTCATTAGAAATAGTATCAAACTTAGAAGATAAGGACTCATGATCGGATTTCAAATTTACAAGCTTGCTTTGTAAATCAATGAAATCATTTTGCAATTTCTTGTAGGCATGCAATAATTTATCACTAGCACAAGCAAGTTCATCACTATATAAATCATTATCGGGTTTGAACTCGCAAACCACACTAGGGCTATCGCCTAGTGACCGTGTGCATGATGCTCCACATGAACTTGAAGCCGGATCCTCCAAAGCTTGTCGGATCGCCTCCAAGTCCCCTTGATGTGCTTCAATAAATTTCCATAAGGTGTAAGTACTATCAAAAGAATCAAGCTTGTTAGACATAAATGAATCAAATGCATTTAATAAAAATTCTAACATAAGCTTGTTCATAATAAACATCTTTTTATCATGTTTGCTCCACTTGGATTTCTCCAACATGGGCACAATATAAGCACTATCAATAACTTCCCATAAATCGATATTTTTAGATTGAACAAATAATTTGAATCTAAAACACCATTGAGCATAGGGGAAAGCATTGAATTTAGGAGCAACACTAGAATCATAGCCTAAAAAAGATGCATCATTCATATCCATAATTTGTAAAAATATGCAAGCAAGATACAAATGCAATCAAAACAAGATTAGCATAAAAAGATAACTTGGATCTTTAACTCAAGGCGATTAGATCTTAAATCAAAGAGCACCAAGCTCTGATACCAATTGTTAGACCCTAGAGGGGGGGTGATTAGGGTCTTATGCTAATCTAATCTGATTTTATGCTAATTAAAATTAATTAACAAGTTATCCTAGTAAGTATGAAATACAACAAAAATATAAGCTAGGATAAGCAATATCAACAATGAGATATATCCTATATGATGAAATATATATGCAAGGATATATATAAACTAACACAAGGGGAAATAACAATCTAAACAAGATAGTGGATGAAATAAATGAGCAATGCATAAATGACGATATAAGATAAATGCAAAAGCAAATATGCCAAAGACAAACTCAAACAAGCAATATGATCACGGAGTTCGGACCTTCCACCCTACGTCTCCGCTCCCCACTCCCGGAAAGAAATTCACTATCACAACCGGGTTTTCTACGCTCACTCGAATAACGCTTACACCTCACAATGTCGGTTTTTTACGCTCACCGATCAACGTCACTCCTCACAATTGGTTTTCTAGTTCACCGAAAACTTCACAATACACTCGGTTTTCTAGCTCACCGAAAACCTTACACCACTCATAATGTAACAAATATAAATTTGTTCTCTACAATAGATAAGAACTCAGTTAAGCATAACTTAATGTTATAATCTTTCACAACCCTAATATACTATGTATGCAAATACAATAAGCTCAAGTGGGTGTGTGTAACAATGAGTAAATCAAATCAAATCAACTAAACTCAAATATAAAATCTAGCTTAAGAACAATGATAATCAAACAAGTATATAAATGTAAAGCTAGAGTTTGAGTTTAGAAAACTTCTCAATTGATAACAAGAGATGGAGGGAGAATAGTTGATTGCTTAAACTCCAATAGATGATCTCCTCAAGCTCTTGTGGAATTTTCTTCACAAACAAACTCTTAAACAAACTTAAAAACTCTTCAATAAACTTGTAAAACTTTTTTTAAAACTCTCTTAAACATCCATAAGAAATAATAAAAGTTGAGGGCTTTTTATAGCCTCTTAAACCAGCCACAAACCCCCAAAAACCGAAAATATTAAAAACTAGCCGTTAATAGCCGTTATAGGCTGAAAAGACCAAAATACCCCAAAATCCAGCATTCTGAAAATTTGCGTATCTAACTTTGTAAAATTAATTAAAAATAGTAAAATAGATCCAAAAATTATAAAATTTTGTGGGAATGTTCTAGACTTGTAGGATAACATTTTAGAGAAATAATTTCTGAAAAATTATTTCCCAATAGAGAGAAATAAATGTTTGAACACAGATTTATAGTTTCTGAAAAACTGCTGACATACACGATTTTGTAAAATCAATTGAGCATAGTAAATCAACTCCAAAAATAGTAAAATTTTGAGGGAAGTTTCTAAACATGTAGATAAACATGTCAAAGAAATAATTTCTTGAATACCACTTTCCATTTATGAAAACTCATCTTTTTTGTAAAACATGCACGAATATGTGCACGAACAAAAACATAATTTTGTAAATTCCATTAAACATAACAAATCAATTTCAAACATGATGAAACTTTGCGAAATATTTATAAACATGAAAAAAACATGTTAGAAAAAGAATTTCTCAAATTAAATTTCCATTTGTGAAAACTCATATATTTTGCAAGTGTGTCCAAAGCATGAAAACCCAAAACCATGCATGTATATATATAACTATATATATACATAGAAACGAAATACGTGTGTGTATATGATATTGAGCTTAAGGTATTTAACACACATAATATAAAACCTAAACTAAGTTACCCAAGCTAGATCTTTATCTTAAATAAGCTCTTCTTAGTAATCTCGCGGATGAAGCTTGAACTTGATCTTTAACTTTGAATTGCAAGGCTTCACTCCACTATTCCACCAACCTCCATTGGATATGATCGTTGAAGCTCTATTCCATCCATCCTACAACTACGTTGTTTGTCTATAATAAATAAGAAAACATAAATACTAGATAAACAACATTAGTGGTAAATTGTTTGTTAAACATTATCAAAACAAGAAGGCCAACAAGCATTACCCTTTAGGCTGAAAGCAGCCAACCTCTGATTCTGGACTGAATCCACATCAAGTAAGTCAAGGATATTCCCCACATCTTCCTTCCACTTATGGGCTACTAACGAATTTGTTGATCCCTAAAATTCCGATGCTCTCATCTTTTGGTACCTCTCGACTAGACGAAGCCAAGCCTCCTGCTCCGTGGCTCTACCTATAACTGGTTGCGTGATTCCTAGTGTAACCTCTGGAGACTCCTCCGCAATGGGGACTGCTAGAAACACTGGTGGTGGAACAACAGGTGGTGGTGCAACTGGCAGAATCTAGTTCATCATCTGCTCCTCGAGCGTAGCTAGCCTAGCTGCCATTGGTGCCATGAGGTCTATAAGATATTGTGGAGTCTGCTAAGGCTCGGGTGGAACTTGATGCTGCTCTGAAGGAGCCTATTGTTGCTCAAGCTCTGGCTTAGCCTGTCTCTCTCTCTGAGTACGGGATCCCCTCCATCCACATCATTGTCTGGCCATTTATGCATTTATAAGACACACTAATGAGACCTATGGCAACAACATATATATCACATAGCAATAATCAAATCGTATCATAGTTTATTCATGCAATTACTTTATAATCAAAGTAATGTAGTCATAAAAAAATTATGAAATTTTTAAGATATATACATATATCATCCTCACTCATTCTAGAAATTCCTTGCGGACTCTATACATGAATTCTAAGAAACTCTATTCTAACTCCACGACTCGACACAGGATGATCCTAATGATACTAGAACTAGAGTTCTAGTACCAACTGTGACGCCCCTGTTTACACACATTGCTGTAGTCCAAGATGAACCTAGAGATGTCAAACCTATCATGCACCCACACTGTGCAACAACAAGTTTTACCAATCACAAAAATATCCTCTAGTAGAATCAAAAATAAAGTACCGGTACAGTATAAGCAAAAAGAAGATATTAAACATAGTAGACATGATGTAGAAAGATAAATCTCATAAATGAACTCATGTCTCAACTAGCAAGTCTAAAATACATCTGATGACTGAGAGAAGATATCTCATCACAAACTAAATAGAAATCGTACTAAGGCTCACAGACTTTACAAGAGGAAAATAAACTTCAATGTATGAATGTGAAAGTCAACACAGTGGAGTCTCGCTACTAAACTGAACGACGGTGACTATGCTGGAAGACCATCAATCTGCAGTTTTTCGACGCTCTAAACTGCCTGAAAAGAAAATTAAAACAAAAAAACAACAAAAAAAGTAACAACAAAAGCATCAGAGCGCTACAGCAAGATCACCTCCATCCGCCCCCAGGGGAACGACTGCTAGATGTAGTGGAGGCTCTATCTATTAAGCATAGTCTGCCTACATCATTTTTCTTATATCTAATAGTATTAATACCTAGAAATCTACAACACGAGACGTAGTACGTCAAGCGAAATAATCCAAACAAGGGAACCCTCATGTATATACCATATGTCTCAGTCCGTAGATACCTAAATATCAATACCGAACTATGGAAAGAAACATCGCTAGAAAATAAAACACCATAATAGACATCAACATAAAATTCTGATGTACATCACAAGAGTAAAGTATCTCGGACACACACACACACACACACACACACACACACACACACACACACACACACACACACACACACACACATATATATATATATATATATATATATATATATATATATATATATA
>BQKN01000566.1:403422-420505 GCA_022839385.1 Asparagus kiusianus
ATATATATATATATATATATATATATATATATATATATATTCAGTAGAGTGACATAACTACTTTTAGCATCCACCAAAACTCAGGCTATCAAATAATCGTCTCATTTCAATTCTTTGCATGATTCTGATCTCATCGTATTATCATTCAATACGGACAACCCTGTAGGCATCCTAAATCAATGTACATGGCTCATTAGTTTCATCACGATCTTAGTGCATAACATGAGTGCGGGACGGCCTACCTTTTAGGTATCCTAAAAGATGGCTCACAAGCCTCATCGCACCCTCGTGCGGACGGACTGCTAGACAAAGCATCCAAACCTGACTCAATGGCCTGTACAAATGGAATATCGGCGCACAACCCCCATATAGTACTGAGCTGAGCCCATCAACAATATCCATCCCATGTATAAACTGTATAAATCTAGCATATCGACGCACTATCTCATATAGTACTGAGGTGGGCCCATTAACGATATCTGACACATGTTTAAACTGCTCCAACTCAAGTGTAATCACTCAACACTTGTCAAATCCCCTCTGGGACACTCATGTGTGTATCATATCACTATTCATGTATATTCATGTCAATATGTGTACTATCGTGTGATTTGAATCCCACGATCGCATCTCAAAACAATGCAACAAAAGTTCAGGAAAAAGCCTTAGTAGTCGACTACTAACCTTAGTAATCGACTACACTGAGTCCATCCAAACCCTGTAATTTCTGTGTCAAACTTAGTAGTCGACTAGTAAGCATATTAGTCGACGACACTGTAATAATTTAGTTTCTGTATCAACCTTAGGTAGTCGACTAGTAAGCACATTAGTCACCTAGATTATTCCGGTGTTTGTGAGGACATATGCTACTTTGTCATAAGTTAGGTCAATGATTACATTCCTCAACCAGTCTACGTAATTAGGATTAGTTAACTTGTTCTGTTCTGATATGATTTTTAAGCCAGACATAATGGTATGAAAGAGAGAGAAAAAATTATTTTAGCAGATGTTCAATACATAAAATAGATTTGGCTTATTTTTATCTAAGTTATGTCTCCCACTATTTTTCGAGTCCATGAAAACCTTGTAAGAGGTGATCGGAAAACAACCCCTTGTTTTTAAGTACGATCAAGATCCAATTATCATTGAATGTATCAACCTTAACGAAAGCCAACAAATTAATACACTCAATAATTGGTAGACAACTATTGTCTTTTACACTCTTATAATTCTTGATATGATTTTACCCCTAATCTTTTATGACCTTTACGATAGCCAACAAATCATAAAATACTATAAGTTTGGACCCATCATTTCTTGACTGGCTTAAATTTAACTTATACAAACTCTTGATGATTGCCAACAAAGTTGCATAACCAATTTAAGCTATCCTTATATCTTATATACAGATGAATACTACTTAGCCATAGAGTAGTATTGCCTTGATGATAGCCAACAAACAAAGTATTTATAAGCTTAGTAGTATTTAACTAAAATAATGAAGGGCTACGAACGATTTCATAATTTTTTTACCGTAATCAAACTTGATATAGTTTAAAGATGCTATATATTTATACTTGCAACAATTAAACTAGCCAGGTGAGTACAAGATTGGTGGGTGGGTTCCGAGATATTCATCGGGAATATTCATCGCACCTTACTTAAGTAACCACCGCTCTTTAAGACTATAGCGCGAAAGATTGGGCATCACCGCTAATATTAATTTGGGCATCACCCCATGAGCTATATCTCATAATTACTTTCCTTGACACTAGTTAAAAGTTCGTTCTAAATACATTTCTTTTAGCTGCTTTAGGTTTATTTATCTTTCACACTAACGCTATGTTAATGTCGGTCTCACCACTCTATGGTCAATAAACTCTTATCGTCATGTCTCACAAAGATTAAAATGAGTTTTTATAAAAAAACTATTTCTCTAGTGAGATAGAGATATTAACTTTGCAGAATATAGCACCCAATTATATAGACATCTACAATTGGGGCACAACCAACATATCAACATATGTAATAGCAATACGAAATGGTAGTGGACAACTTAAAGGAATAAAATGAAACTACACTAATTACATTTTGGTAAGCAATTTGTAACTTCTTGCAGTCTTAGCTTCCTTGCAAATCCTGTATTATTACAATCACATATACAGAGGATATGCAAGCCCCATTAATAATGGAAAAATCATCTCGTAGGATGAGAAATAATATTGCATTGAATTTAAAATAAAAGCCATAAATAAAATAACTAAACTAAACAACCACACCCACCCACATCCAAACAAGGGCATGTACCCGTAGGCGTAGCCCATGATCGGTGAGCAAGCGCCTAAAACCGTAGGCGTAGCCCATGCTCAGGGATGGAAGAGGTCGAAAATAATATTACATTTCTAACTATATTACATCAATACAATAAATCCAAGAAAATTGTTGTCCACTACCATCCATAAACATAACATCCACGTAAGATGATATAAAACATATAACTTAATCAACATTAAGAAATATGCATCTATCTAGTTATGCAACAAATTGGAAAACTAGATAACATAGGGATTATCCGAACTCAAATAGGACTATAATACTTCTAACATACAACTACACTAGTTGTATAAAAGTGTTTTGCAATATATACAAGTGTTTTTACTCTTAAAAACTTATGAACAAAAAATCATATTTTTGAATCAACAACTAGTATAACTAATGACAAAACAACTTGAATAAATTAACTAGTTTTATTAAAATATGTTTTAATTAAACTAGTAGTTAGAAGCAATTACAAAGACCTTTATGAGTTAGATATACATGTGAAGATTTAATTAGATGGAACCATGACTCTAATACCATGAAGGAAATCTCGTGCTTATTACATGCAAAATACACAGCGGAATATTGTATGTATAATTATACTAAGCATGTAGAGAACATGAAATACATAATAAGACCATCCTAATTAAATCTAACATGATCCCTATATTAAAGAGAGCATACAAGAGTTAGAAAGTCATACTTTCGAAGCATGATTCGATGGAAGATCCAACAACCCCTAGCTCTTGCTCCTTGTAGTAGTAAATCTCCTCGTAGTGGATCTCCAAGTCTTCAAGTGAGCTTGATAAAATCGGAATCTTCTTGAGACACAAGGCAAGATATCTACCCCGGGGTACTTTAAAATCCTACTACTTCCTCTTACTCAAAGATTGCTAGAGTTTAGTAAGAGATAGATCTCTCTTCTTTTCTTTTATGGAAAGCAACTATGAATAAACCATTTATTTTATTTTTTTCATTAACGATGAAAGAAGAAAGAGAGCTCATATTTATAGAGGAAGAATATATCATGACATGAATGACTCATCCTATGAGTCACACCATGAGTCATCAAAACAATGATTCTCTCATGAGTCATGCAATGACTCATCTCATGAGTCATGCAATGAATCATGAAGAATCAAAACTATATGCTAAAACCATGTTCCCAAACCATACCACCTTAATGACTCATCTCATGACTCATTAATCAAGGTATAATGAAGTGCGTATTAAATAAATAAAAATACCATATCAATACGGTATTTCATAATTTTCCAATCATTAACTAATAAGTCATCATATGACCAAAAAGTCAATGAGTTGACCAAAATTCAACTGTTGACCAAAAAGTCAACCAGTTAACTAAAAGTTAACTTTATGGAAAAAATATTAGAATTCATTTCTTAAGCATATAGCGTTCTGATTTTACCGATATATATAACCGTTTATGTGTATCTAGCGAAAATCATATATGCGTATCAATCATACGCATTACTCTATAAATTTGTATTTCATATGATTTAAGTACGCGCTTGGTGTGACTATAGGGCCCAACTTAAGAACTCGTTAGTGGATGATATCCACAAGTACAACAGAGGTGCTAGCTACACATAAAGACTACCCGGGTATAGGTTATGATAAATGTCTGCAAAATGCTTACACAATTTTATCAGGACCACTCAGTGATAATACCGTGCAGTCCAATCTCTTCGTCAAACCATGTCAAACTATTGAGACTAGGGTATGGAAAACTGTCAAACCCTAATTGCTCAATTAGTGTTTGTTGATATTAAACTCATAACGTATAATATTAAACTGACACTCAGTTTATCATATTTACCTTGGCTAAGGATTTCCAGGTTATAGTTATATTAAACAATCTTATGACATCAACCCCATATACTCAAAGAGAAGAATCCCATCTTGGTATCTTAATATCTAGTTATGTCTCGGGATGTACCCAACAAGAACCGTTATGCACAACTCGATAAGAACTATAGTTAGGTAAAAGTCTAAGTACACCTATACTGACATGTAAGATATTGCACTCATGCCTCAGGTCATGAGACTACTTTATACTATATCACTTGAGAACTTCTATTTGACAGTTAAGTATAATTACCAACTAGATGTTCTCGGTGAGTCATTCAGTCAACTCATTTACTAATGAGTCACCTGTATACTGTATCTTGATGTCTTACATCAATGATCTAAGAGATGAATCATCGTCCTTCCAAAGGAGTAATAGAGTATACACTAGTCTTCCTAAAGTGATGATGTCCCATTTCAACACTTCATTGACTAGGAACATTTTAAAATATACGTTAGCGACAAATCTGATCTCTTCATTACAATCAAATCTAAAATATCTGATAGTCTAGTATCATTCTAAGGACTTTATCTATATTTAAAAATACCAGATAAATCTAACCAAAATAACATACTATTATTTTAAACAAGCATGTTATATTCATATAGGTCTTATTACAATATATAATTATTTCCTGCAGGACACCTATATCTAACAAACTCCTACATGCACTAAGGCCAATTATTATAGTATCTAATACCCAATAGCTCAACAAGTATTTCAAATTGTGTATGAATAATTGCCTTTGTGAATGGATCTACTATTATCTTTTGTGTCTACTCTTTCGATCTTGATCTCTAAGAGATCCACTATCTCCCTGATCAAGTGATACTTTCTCAGAATATGTCTGGACAAATTATGAGACAGGGGTTCCTTTAGAGCTATTGCAGCATTACAATCATAGTATACAAGTACCGGATCTAAAATCGTGGGAAACAATTTCAAGCCGAAAAAGGAACTTACACTCTCAGATAGCTTCTTTGGCTATATCATTTGCCGTAATGCATTTATCTCACTATGTCCTGCTTGGAACTTTTCCAGCTGACATTTCTCTTATGAGGATAAAAACATATCCTGATATAGATTTACTATCAATACCATGCTGAAAGCTTGAGTCGGAAAAAGCCTCCACTTTGGAGGTCACTTTTACCATATATCAAAAATAACACTTTAGTCATATTAAAGCATATTCTTGACCGCTTTCCAGTGCTATTCTTCATGATTAGATTGGTATCTACTTACCAAACTGAGTGAATAAGCGATATTCGGTTTAGTATATAACATGACATACATGATCGATCTACTGCTGAGGCATAAGGAATCTGACTCATGAGTTTCCTCTCTTCATCAGTCTGGGGAGACATCTTTTTAGAGAGGGATATTCCAAGAGATTCAGGTACAAAACCTTTCTTGGAATTTTCTATACTAAACCACTTTAACACTTTGCCAATGTATCTAGATTGGTACAATCCTAATATCCTTCTAGATCTATCTCTATAGATCTGAATACCTAGTATACAAGATGCTTCACCCAAATCTTTCATGGAAAATATTTTTGATAGGCAAATATTAACCCTTGTAATGATGGCATGTCATTACTGATTAAGAGTATATCGTCTACGTACAAAATGAGAAACGATATTATACTCTCAATTTTCCTTTTATACACACATGGTTCACCTGGATTTTTGATAAAACCAAACTCTTTGATATCATCATTAAAACAAATTCATCTCTGTGACGCTAGCTTCAGTCCGTAAATGGTTTTAAGCAACCTACACACTTTTCCACTTCTCCCACTGACTAAAAAATCCCTCTAGTGGAGTCATATATGTGCACTCTTCTGAATCACTATTTAGAAATGCAGTTTTGACGTCCATCTGCCAGATCTCGTAGTCAAAGTGAGCAACTATAGCAAGTAGGATCCGAATAGATATTAGCATAGTCACTGGAGAAAAGGTTTCATCGTAGTCCAAACCAGGTCTTTGACGAAAACCTTTAGCTACCAGTTTAGCCTCTTTTAAAAAGTCTCTACTTTTCCATATATACCTAAGTTTATCTTTAAACAATCATTTGCTACCTCTGGGTATCACCCCTTTAGGAGCATCGTTTAAGATCCAAACTTTGTGGGTGTACATGGAGTCTATTTTGGATTTTATTGCATTATGCCAAATAACAAAGTCCCTATTCTGAGATGCTTGCAGATAACCTAAAGGTTCGTCATCATCTATGACACGGTCTTATATACAACCTTCAATGAGAAAATCATATTGTCTCTTAGGTGATTGAGATCGCCTTGGATATCTTCGAAGCGGTCAAGGTTCTTCTGGTATAACTGAATTTGGTGGTTCTACAAAAATATCAGTATTAATTTGTATTTCTAAAATTTCTTTAAGTTCTACCATGCTCCCACTAATTTCTTTCTCAAGAAATTCCTTCTCTAAGAAGGTGGCATGCCTATAAACAATAATTTATTGTTCATCGATGTGGTAGAATAGATATCCTAGGGTATCATATAAATTTACACAATATTGAGCGTGCCTTTAACCTTTTTGATATTTGGTCTTTTATTTAGTCGACTTATAATAGATATCCTATCGATGTGGTTCTACTTTACATCTTTTATTTAGTCTCTAAATCCATACAAGAGTTTTTAAAACATTTTAAAGTCAAAATATCAAAAATAAGTGTATTGATATTTCGTTTTGACCTTGTTTGCAAATTGATGATTTTTCATAATTGGGAAGTGCAATTTAAAAAAATTCTTTTTGTAACATGTTCATTTCAATTGGGAAGTTGACTTATAATAATGTACAGTTAGATATTTTCATCTGCTGAATCAACTTATAACTCATACAAGTCGACTCATGAAGACATAAATCAACTTATACCTGTCATAAGTCGACTTACAATATGACCGTTGCACAGTAACGACTATTTTCCAGATTATTATTGTTTTGTGTTTTTTATTGGTTTTAGTTGGTTTCTTGGGGTCCCTATATATATCCCATACCCTCTAATTTTTGAGATAACCAAGAAAGTTTTAAAAGAAATTTAAGTGTGTTTTAAAGTTAGTTTAAGTGTGTTTTCACAAGTGTTTTGTAAAGAAAGTTTCACAATAAGAAGAGGAGATTAATTCTATTGTTTGAGCTTCAATTTTATCCATCTCCCTCACTTTTTTTAAGAGAAGATTCCTCTAAACTCAATTTCTAGCTTCATACATTTATTTGTTATTTATTAATTTTTTAGCTAGAATTTACATTGAGTTTAGTTTTGATATTGCTCATTGTTTAAACACACCCACTTGAGCTTAAATATTTCATACATACTATATTGGGGTTATTAGCGCATATCATTGAGTGTGTGATTAATTGTGTTCTCATCTTGTTTATAAAAAAACCATTTGTTATTGTGCTTAATTATGAGATACACTTTGTAATACACTTGTATACCAAGAGAAGTGTGTGGTGAGAGATGGGGTCGATTCCAAGATGAGTGAGGTCGGTGGTAAAGCCTAGAGAGAGATGGTAATTCTGAGCATTTGAGGAAGACGACACGGGCTAGGCTAACACTTAGAGGGTGTAGAGTGTGATTGCAAGAGTGTGAGTTGTAAAGTTTTCGGTGAGCTTAAAAACTAATATTGTGAGGTGTAAATGTTTTCGGTTAGCATTGAAAACCGATTGAGATAGTGGAGTTCTTCTCGAGATTAGGAAGCGGAGCTGTAGGTTGGAATGACCGAACTCCGTGATCATTTTCTTGTGTTTGCATTGGTTATTTGCCTACTATCTTGTTTATATTATTTCATATCTATTTCACCCTTGTGTTAATTACATATCCTTGCATATATAAGTTGTTGAATATCATACTTGCTAGGATATTTGTTAATAAGTTTTTAATTAGATTTAAATCATTTTAGATTAGCACATTACCCTATTCATCCCCCCCCCTTTAGGGTAATTCTAGCGCATATTGATAGATGGGAGTGACTTGTTGTACCGGTCTTTCTCTCGGTATAAGCTCTCTTAAGTCAGAGACTTGAGAAGAATTCCTCACTAAATTTGAGGTTTGAATTAGAACCCCCGCCCCCCATCTATGATTGGACGGGATTGGCTCCTGGTGAAAATAGATCGTAAATTCATGTTGACCCTTTTGAACGCGACAGATCACATCGCGTTTAGTATTAGAAACACAAGGGTCGCATTTGAACATTGAAATGTGAGGGTCATGTTGAGGAGAAGGAATGCAAAGGTCATGTTTGGCATTGGGAACATGAGGGTTGCATTTTGGTTGAGAAACACGGGCCTGAGGTCCAAGTTCAACACGGCCTTGAGGTTCGTGTTTCGGTTGTTAAACGGACCCATGAGGGTCGTGTTCAAGCTAGCTCACGCAAGCTCATGTTTAGGCACATCAACGCGAAGCTCGCATTCTAAAGTAGAAACATGAAGCTCAGGTTCGCCTTGAGGCGTACAAATGTGGGGTTCACGTTGGTTGGAGGATCAGCTTTCTCGGAGTTGTGCTCATTGTAGGGATCTTTTCCTTCATCGAGCAGCCTTCTTCATAGCTTGATTTAAGGTTTTTATAGTGATGCCATCATCTGTACTGATAAGGTTAGTCGTGACGATGGGCCTCTTGTGACCCGATACCTGTTGTTTAGGCATGGGTGAAAGATTTCTAGCTCGATTGATGAGTTCAGTTGGAGCTAAGTATTCTCCTTCTGCAGAAGGGCTTTATGAACAGCGTGATCAAAAGGATAGATACTCGTTCGGTGAATCAATAGTAGGAGGAGGATTCCAAGTCTCCTTAGAGACTTTACAAATCTTGTGCATAGCCTTGGGACTAAGGGATCCGGAGGAGAGAAACTTCTCATACTTGACTTGGTCGAATTCGACGGGCAGAGTTTCGACCGTGGTTCCCATGAGTTTGGTATCAGATTGCGCCACCACCTCTTCATTGGTAAAGAAGCTCGTTCTCAGTAGAGTCACCATCTTTTATTTGTGGAAAAATTTTAAAGAAGAAATAAGAATAAATGAATTTGTTTTAATCTTCCTAAGTGACTTAGGAAGAGAATGAATAAAATCTCTCAAAGTAATCTCTCTCTAACCAACATAGAAAAAAGAAATTATAACTTTTCTTTATCGGTTTCCTGATCTACAAAAGAGAGAAAGATCAACAGACATCTTTCCTTTTATTTAAAGTTGGGTTCTTCTTGGCGACGATGGGAATTTGAATCTTGTATCTCGTTGATGATTTTAGCACTTCGCTTCGTGGAACGTTGGTCTACTCCTCTTGACTTAATGTCGAAAAGAAATTGCAAGGAAAGTTTAGAACTCTAAAACGAGTTTAAGAACTCTGTAAAAGAGTTTATTTTAGAAAGAATATCTGATCCTTTTTAGCTAAAATCAAAGAATAACTGATCTCACAGTTCTTTAACTAAAAATGGTTCAAAAGCCAAGGAAATTCTCCAACAAAAGCCTTCACAAAAGCCTTAAGATAGCTCCAACCAAGTTCCAATCCTTTTTCAATTGTGAACACAGATATTTATAGGGTTTAAAGGGTGAAATTGACCCTTAAATCGCTCCAGAATGGGGGTTTAATGCCCTCGTTACATGCAAAATAGTTTTGGAACCATTCAAAATGTGTAGTCAAACGTGAGGTTCGCATTCTGGAGCGACCCCCGTGTTTAGCCTATGAAACGCAGTTGTGAGCTCCACGTTTAGAGCTTGAAACATGGGGGTGAGCTCCGTGTTTAAATCTTGGAATACTAGGGTGAGCCCCGCATTTTGAGATTGAAATGCGAGGATGACCCTCGCGTTTTGGTTTAAAGAGATCGTTAATTTGTAATCTCTTTTGTTAGAGCGTTGGAGGGAATGTTATCTTGCAATCCTTGCATTTGGCTCTTAAAAACATAAGAGTCGTCAATTTGTAACTCTCGTCTATTTTTGTGAAGGTCATCAAATTGTAACAATCCTTAGTTTATGTGAATGTTATCTGATTGTAACTTTTATCGGTTGATGTGAAAGTCATCAGATTGCAACTTCCATCATTGGTATTTTATGAGGATCAGCTATTTATAGTAATTTTTAGACAGTTTACAATGGCACCAAGGGTTTTTTGGCAAAGTGACAACCCGGATGTTGGGTGCCCAGGAATTACATAGATGCCTGGGTCTTTGACAAAAGGACAACCCTTCGAGGTTGGATGACTAGGTCTTACGTAGATGCCTGGATCTTTGGCAAAAAAACAACCCGTAGGTCGGGTGCCCAGGTCTTATGTAGATGCCTGGGTCTTTAGTAAAAGGACAACCCGGAGGTTCGGTGCCCAAGTCTTATGTAGATGATTGGATCTTTCGCAAAAGGACAACCAGGAGGTTGGATGCCCATATCTTACGTAGATGCCTGGGTCTTTGGCAAAAGGACAACTTGGAGGTTGGGTTCCCAAGTCTTACGTAGATGCCTGAGTCTTTAGCAAAAGGACACCCAGAGGTTGGGTGCCCAAGTCTTACATAGACGCCTGAGTCTTTGTCAAAAGAACAACCCAGAGGTTGGATGCCCAGGTCTTACACAGACGATTATGTTTTTGGCAAAAGGCCAACTCGAAGGTTGGGTGTCAAGGTCTTACGTAGTCGCCTGGGTCTTTGGTAAAAGGACAACCCGGAGGTTGGGTGCCGAGGTCTTACGTTGACGCCTAGGTCTTTGGCGAAAGGACAAACTAAATGTTGGGTGCTTAGGTTGTCTTTGGCAAAAAGATAACCCAGAGTCTGGGTGCTTAGGTCTTACGTAGACACCTGGGTCTTTGGCAAAAGGTTAACCCAGAGGTTGGGTGCATAGGTCTTACGTAGTTGCTAAGGTCATTAATATCCCCATGATAGTAAAATGGTGATTGTGGGAGTCGACCATATGATTAGTGTCTTGGGTTTAATCTTAAAAAGGCACAAATTGCTTAGAATTCAACTGAAGTCGAATGCCTAGAGCTTACTGAAGTTAGCTATGTCTTTTACAACCCAAGGGCTGCCTAGGACCTGCTGAAGTCGACTAGGTATTTTGCCTTAACGAGGGCCGCCATGATGGTAATTAGGTAATATGACAAACTTGAGGTTAGGTGGCCAGGACTAACATAGACACCTGGGTCTTGAATATAGCCATGATGGTCGGGAGGTGACTGTGGGAGTCGATCATATGGTGAGTGCATTGGGTTTAATCCTGAAAAGGCCCTGAGGGCTTAGTGTTCCTGCATAGATTAGGCATTATAGAAGTGCAAGGCAGCAATCAAGTCAATTTCAATAAGAATTTCATTAATAATAAAATGAAATTTATAGAATTATTGAAAATAACACCGAAGTGCTCAATATTTCAAGGATGCTGGAGGACTCTTCTGTCTGAGGACCTTAGTCGGTAGGCGTCGACTCGCAACTAGTCTAGGACTGTGTAGTCGGTAGGCGTCGACTCGCAACTAGTCAAAGACACAATCACAACAATCTCTACATTGAATTTGATTCTCATACCATCTTAATGATATACCATTGTTGTCTTTAAACTTTATCTCTCCCGCTAGCATGTTCTATTCCATTTGCACTTCAAGCTGAAGTGCCCACACTCCGAATTTGGAACACTCGTATTCTAACCTAGATGCCCCATGACCCTTAATTTTATCTGCCTTGCTATGGCGCCTCCACCTCTCTTCTGCGTACTAAGAGACCATTGCCACCTTTAACTTCAGAAGTAAATTGAACATGCTTCTCTCTTAAGCTGAAACTGATAGTAGCCTTCCCTAGCTAGCTGTCTTCATACTCCACATGCATTGCTCTTCACGAACCATATCGGTGCACCTTTCCTACTCTACACTACGAGCCAATTGCTAGCATCTCCTTCATTGCTGGGCTTGGACCAAGCATGAGTGCTTGTGTCTTACTCCTCTTGTAGCCCAATGGCTCCATCTACTTTATCTGTGTCACTCGTACATGAGTGCTTGCAAGCTCAACCTAATCTGGCACTATCCTCCTCAAAGTTACGCACATCAACCAACTTTTGCTCTTTTGTTGATCCTAAATAATTGTATGTAACAACTATATTGCTAGAATCATGTCTGATTCTCTACACTATCTTGTCTATCGCATACTTGTTCACCCTATCTATCATCAGATTTGTCTCACCACCTTCATTAGATCTTTCTCACAGTTTCTTACTAATCCGAGCATAATTTGAAAAATTAGACCCCTCCATCATATTCAAAGCACTCTAAAACCGACAAATTAACTCCTGTATGGTTGTATTCCGTCATTGATTCACTGATCTACGCTCCAATCAATCTCATCAATTAATCTAAATTTAAATATAAATCCAATACACCAAACACCATAACCACCAAAGAGTGAATCATTGGGCTTCCAATTTTTTTCTTTTTCACATGTGAATTAGTATTCATGTGACCATCCTATTCTTATTCACGTGGACCCCACTTAATAATTTCTTTCCTTCTTCTCTATCTATTCTTTTACGCTATTCATGGCATGCCTCTTGTATGTCGCCGTCACCAAAGACGAGTCAGCACTCATTGCCCCTGGCCAACCTCTGGTGACCAACTGCCACCTCATCGCAGTTGACACACCACTGTCAGCTCACCAAGAGTGATCTTCTCATCTTTTTTCCTTTTTTTTCTTCATCTTAATTCTTGTAACGGTGATCCTCAATCTTGCAAGATTTCTATCATGTGAATTCACTGCCAGATTCATCACCATCACTTTGATACCACTTGTTAGGGATTTTAAGCCTCCTACTATGATCTCCACAACTTTAAAGTGAATCAACAATTCACAAGATAGAAATAATTACAATCGAGAAGAAAAACTTTAGGATTTAACGTAGTTTGGTTGACCAACTTTAGCGTACATCCGTAGCACAACAATATGAGAAATTCACTATGTATGAGAGTGGACTACAATAGAATCACTCAACTCTCGTCTCTCAATCTCTCCACATTGCATATATATTCAACTCTCATATACTCTCTAAAGCCCTCCCTGCACAATCTTTCACACGAACAAAGACTATGAAATCCTCTCTAAATATTATAATCTTTTATATGGATGAATACTACAAAACCCTCACTAATGTTAGTCTTTTTCATGGACAAAAATTATAAAACCCTCGCTTCTTGTACACTATTCTTGAATCTGGTTTACGCCCTCTGCTGACCTAGATTACAACAATAGTGACTCTCTCCTTTTCTCCTTGGCTTTTTTGCTAACAATAGAAGACGATATATAGAGGAAACAAAACCTGTCTTTAGCCTAATTTCTAATTAAAATAGGATTCAAACTCCTTATCATGATGAGGCTCAATCTCCTAATCACGATAGACCTATAACCTTGATCGATCACCATTGAATTGATACAACTTGTTGGGGATTTTAAGCCCGCCTACTATGATCTCCACAATTTGAAAGCCAACAAACAATTCACAACACAGAAATAATCACTATCAAGAAGGAAAAATGAGATTTAACATTGTTTTATTGACTAAATTTGACCTTCATTCATGGGGCAACAAATACGAGAAATTCACAATGTATCGGGGAGGTCCACAAGAGGAACAACTCAACTCTCGTCTCTTAATATCTCAACCTCGTATACATAATCAACTCTCATGTTTTCTCTAAAGCCTTCTCCTTATAATATTTTGCACGAACAAAGACCGCAAAATCCTCTCCAAACATTATAATTTTTTGCATAGATAAAGACCATGTTAGTCTTTTGCATAGACAAAGACTATGAAACCCTTGATTCTAACACACTGTTCTTGAATCTGGCTTATGCCCTCTACTAACTAGGATTATAAGAATAGCATCTCTCTCATTTTCTCCTTGGTTTCTCCTCTGACAATAGAAGACAATATTATAGAGGAACCAAAACCTTATCTCTAGCCTAGTTTCCTAATTACAATAGAATTCAAACTCCTTATCATAATGAGATCCAAATCTCCTAATCATGATAGACCTCTAAACCTATCTAATTCTCATAAATTTATACAAAGAATTAAAGGCATAATCCCAATTATCTCCTTTTTTTATTTGATTTTCAAGCCATCTTGAAGATATACCATTACCATCTTGAAAGTATGTCTCTCCTGTTACAGACTTATATTCGTTTTGCACTTCAAGCTGAAGCATCCACACTCCTAGTCCGGAACACACACTCCTACCTAGATGCCGCTTGACTCTCACTTTTATATGCCTCACCATGGCGCCTCCACCTCTCTTGTGGGCATCAAAACATGTTGCCACTTGTAACTTTAGAAGAAAATCGAACATGTTTCTCTCTCGAACTGAAACTAACAATATCCTTCCCTCACTTGAAGTCCTAGTACATTACTTGCGTCGCTAGCCACGAACCATATCAATGCACCTTTCCTACTCCACACTACGAACCCAATGCTAGCATCTTTTCCATTGCTTGGCTAGACCGAACATGAGCGCTCCTTATCTTACTCCTCCTGTATTTCAATGCCACTATCTCCTCTATGTGTGCCACTCGCATGTGCCTGCTTGCAAGCTCTACATATTCTATATCTCCTCAAGGTTACACACATCAACCAACTTCTGCTCTCATGACGATCCTAAATAATTGTATGTGACAACTCTACTACTAGAATCACATCTGATTCTCTACACAATCTCGGCCATTTCATACTTGTTTGCCCTATCTACCATTAGATTGTTTCGCCACCTTCATTACAACTTTCCTATAGTCTCTCACTAATCCGAACATAATCTAGAAAATTAGACCCCTCCATTGCATTCAAAGCAATCTAAAACCTACAAATCGACTCCTATATTGTCGTGTTCTGCCTTTGATTCACCGATCTAAACTCCAATCAATCTCAACCATTGATCTAAATTTAAAAAATAAATCCAAGAGACGAAACACCATAACCATCAAACGTTGAATCCTAGGGCTTCCCCTTTTTTCTCTTTACCATGTGAATTAGTATTCACCTGACCATCATACTCATATTCACATGGACCCCACTAAATATTTTCTTTCCTTCTTCTCTATCTCTTCTAACATGCTATTCACAGCGCGCCTCCTATACGCCGCCACCGCCAAAGACCAGTATGTACTTGTTGCCAATGGTTGTCCTCCAGCGACCTACTGTTGCCTAATCGCAGTCAGCACACACTACTATCTCAGTGCCGATGATCTTCTCATATGTTTTCCTTTTATTCGTCATCTTGATTCTTGTAACACAGATCCTTAATCTTGTACAATGTCTATGTTGTGAATTCACTGCAAGATCTATCACCAACGCTCTGATACCACTTATTAAGATTTTAAGCCACCCTACTACGATCTCCATAGCTCGAAAGCTGACCAACAATTTAGAAGGTAGAAATAACCATAATTAAGAAGAAAAACACTGATATTTAATTTAGTTCGGTTAACCAACTTTAACTTACATCAGTGGGGCAGCAATATGAGAAATTCACCATGTATCATGGACAACTACAAGAGGAACCACTCACCATCCTACTCATATTTGTTGGCCTTCTTGTTTTGATGATGTTTAACAAACAATTTACTTCTAATGTTGTTTGTCTAAATTGTTTGTCTAGTGTTTGTGTTTTCATATTTATTCTAGGCAAACAACGAGTTGGAGGTTGGATGGAATATGTGCTACAACGATGATATCCAATGGAGGTTGGCAGAATAGTGGAGTGAAGCCTTGCAATTCAAAGTTAAAGATCAAGTTCAAACTTCATCCGCGAGATTACCAAGAAGAACTTATTGAAGATCAAGATCTAGCTTGGGTAACTTAGTTTAGGTTTTATATTATGTGTGTTAAATACCTTAAGCTCAATATCATATACACACACGTATTTGGTTTCTATGTATATATATAGTTATATATATACATGCATGGTTTTGAGTTTTTATGCTTTGGACACACTTGCAAAATACATGAGTTTTCGCAAATGGAAATTCAATTTGATAAATTCTTTCTCTAACATGTTTGTTTTTATGTTTACAAATATTTCGCAAAGTTTCATCAAGTTTGGAATTGATTTGTTATATTTAATGGAATTTACAAAACCTTGTTTTTGTTCGTGCACATGTTCGTGCATGTTTTACCAAACAGATGACTTTTCATAAATGGGAAGTAGTATTCAAGAAATTCTTTCTTTGACATGTTTATCTACATGTTTAGAAACTTCTCTCAAAATTTTAATATTTTTAGAGTTGATTTACTATGCCCAATTGATTTTACAAAATCGTGTATGTCAGTAGTTTTTTAAAAACTGTAAATCTGTGTTAAAACATTTATTTCTCTCAACTGGGAAACGTTTTTTCAGAAATTCTTTTTCTAACTTGTTATTCTACATGTCTAAAACCTTCCCACAAAAGTTCATAATTTTTGGAGGTGTTTAACTATTTTTAATTGATTTTACAAAACTAGTAAGCACTGCTATAGTATCCGCGGTCGACCGCCACGGTCGACTGCCAAACTCTCTGGACGTTACTCAGCTTTGCATATGGCTCGCGGTCGACCGTACCGGTCGATCGAATTTACTGTAGCAGCCGGCCGTTACACAGTAACGACTAGTTGCTGATTTTTGTTTTTTAATGGTTTTTTGGGGTTTTTGGGGTTGGTTTCTTCAAGCCTATATATACCCCTTTGCCATAACTATTTTCCATCATCCAAGAGAGTTTTTAATCAAGTTTAAAAGAGTTTTAACAAGGGTTTTAGTTTGGTTTAAGTGTGTTTAAGAAGCTTTTAAGCATTTGGAAGTTTGAGTTTGAGAAATCAATTTCACAAGAGCTTGAGGAGATCATCTATTGGTGTTTGGGCATCCAACTATTCTCCTTCTACCTCTTGATCTATTGAGAAGTTTTCTAACTCT
>BQKN01000566.1:445505-464575 GCA_022839385.1 Asparagus kiusianus
ATGTAATAGACATTGATTAGCATGCAAGCATATTCATATAGATCCTTTTTTTTTTGGAAAATACATATTCATATTCATTAAATTTTACCTCATGATAAACACATGCATATACATATTCATATAGCTATGAAACAATGCATGTACATAGCTCTCAACGTATCTCCCCCTCAAGCCATGTATCTTGATCCATCAAGTATGGTTTGTGTATATAAAGATATTCTATTTATGTTATATTTTTCTAAAAGTGTACTATACACTAAAATATCATATCAGAATGTATTCAATTTGTAAAAGTGTCATTGATATTGTTATGGACATCCATATAATTTTGTGCATCTCCATAATAAACACAAGCATATACATACATGGAAGATACATAGATGCATGCTCAATTTAATAAACGCTATGATTAATTAAATATATACATTATTATAAACATTATATTTTACTTTATGACTCTTTTAAATAATTATCAATCTGATTTACTTATTTTATTTTTCTAGCATGTAATAGACATTGATTAGCATGCAAGCATATTCATATTGATCCGTTTTTTTGGAAAAATACATATTCATATAGATTCAATATTTATTAATGAATAATCATGTAGATTCAATATTTATTAATGTAGAGTAAATTGAAATAGGAATTACATTTATTATTTTAGTTTTCTTACATGGCGATGACATAAATTTATAACATTAAGATTCATTTATTAATGTATTAAATGAAAGTAAAGTGTTGGCTAAGTGTTAGGTCATGTGCAATCGGTCACAGCCGAGGTTTGCACACAACAACCAATTTCTTAAATCAATTTCAGTTAGTTTGTCTTTTTTTTTTTTGAAATCCACAAATGTGGCGATGCTTTATTAAATCATATCTAAGTTAGTTTGTCTTTAAAAGATCATTAAAAATTAATCAATCACTACTCTCATTATCCATCCGACTTCTTTTTCTCTCTATTGAGATAAATATTGTTATAAATTTTTTCTCTCTATTTAGATTAAATAATTTAAGATACTCACTACTCTCATTATGAGTTTTAAAATTGTTATAAATTTATGTGCAAATGTTCTTGCAATAGTAGCAAATTTCAATCCTATGATCAACTAGGTTACAAGATATAGTAAGGTGGACACGAGGAGGGACATCATTATAATAGATAAAGAGTATACACACATGCTTTTATTTCACAATAAATTAGTTATTTAAATATAATGTATTAACAAAAAATTGTCTTCTTTTTCTTACACAGTGGGAAAACATTGTGTATAACTTTATTCGGAGATTTAGCTAAAAATGAAGGATCAATTATTAAAGACAATATCAATAATATAACACTATCATATTTTAAAATATCATTGTACAAAAGTAACATATATTTATTATTGAATTGCAAACTTAATATCAATAAATATCAAATTCTAATTATAACTATGATATAACTAGGGGAGATGTGCATGACTTTGAAAATTGCGTTAACGATATATATCAATCCTGAAATATAGCTTGCTAAGGACATGCAAGAATAAAATTTAAAAAAGAAGAAACAATGTAACTTAATAAATTAAAGTTTTAAAATTCTAAAATTATATGTAAGGCTCATTCAAAAGACAATACCAAGAGCAATGATCCTTCATCAAGGCTATTCAGAAATACAGCAAAAATGAAAATTGTTGATATTATGCAAGCATTACAAAAATCATCAGTGGTATAATATTATAAATCCTTTTTTATATATTTCTAAGTTTTCCTGGATATCTTTCATCTACATTTACAATTATTATTTTTATATTAGTTTTTTAATAACAAATTTTCATATTTGCTTTTCTTTTTTAATTTTTTTTCATTTCTTCTTTTATTTTCTACATATATATAAACTTCGATTATAACTAAATAAATTTTTACAACTATACAGGCATAATATGACACCTTTACAGGAAAAATAACTAATATATTAAATAGGCATGAGACTTTGTACTACTCTTGCAAAGCGTGTAACAAAAAAGTAGAAAAATATATTTATGACAAATGTTAAAATTGTTAACAAATCACTAAAGACAGT
Organism: Asparagus kiusianus; assembly: GCA_022839385.1. Lineage (NCBI taxonomy): Eukaryota > Viridiplantae > Streptophyta > Magnoliopsida > Asparagales > Asparagaceae > Asparagus > Asparagus kiusianus. The sequence goes on from BQKN01000566.1 coordinate 447,571, forward strand.
ATACCAAGGTTAAATACTATCAATTATTCATGAAAGAAAAATATAAAAATTAAATAGAAAAATATCATCTGATGCACAATGATAATATAAAATGTAGGTATGTAGTTAAAATCATAGTTGAAGATGAGATAGATAGTTCAAGAGTGACACTTGTTGACGTAGCAGAAACTTTGATAGGATGCAAGGCTTAGAAATTCCTCGCTGATATAAAAAAGGTAACTTCTTACTTTATTATATTTTATACATATAAAACTATATGTTTCATGTATAAGAACTTAATTGTTTCATCATTAAAATAGAAAAATATTTAGAGTTTGTTCTTTCAAAAGTTTGTGCTAAACATCAAAAAGATATACAAGTTGCTTATTAAGTTGGATGAAAACTCAAAGGATGAACGTGCACAAGGAAAGATAATAGCACAAGAAATCCAAATCTAGGTAGACATCACAATCAAAATTGACGACAATGATGCGGTTCTCAAATTACCAAAAAAGAAGATAAAGGTGGAAAATGAATGATCAAGGGACCAAAAAAATAAACATGACCAATTTTTAATTTTCAATACATTTATAAATCCGCTGAAGGATTTTTACGAACTTTTCATATGCTTTTAAGATGATAAACTAATGAATGTTATTTGTTAGGGTAATTTTTGAATTATAAGCATATGCACATATAGTTGTTTAATAACTATTGCATGCTTTGATTAATTATGCAATTATTAGCTTAAATTTATCATTCAATTGTGTGAATCTAAATATATATTCAGAGAATACTTGACTTTATTACTTTTAAAATGCATATGAACTATTTTTTTGTGATCTCGACTACAAGCAAACTCTTGTTGATGAGTCATTTGCAAGAAGGGTTTCAGCTCATGGACATATCCTCTCAGATTCTATTCAATAGGACAATGTCACAGCTTAGTTTATGTACCTTGAAGTTAGGTCTTATTGTAGAAGCGCATGGGTGCTTATTTGAAATTTATACATATAGTAGGGTGAAGAAGCTGCTTGCGCTAGGTGTATCTCAAAATCAGTATCCTGAAAAAACTTATGAGCAAGTATGTGCCAAATTTATTGCTAAATTTTTTTCATCCAAACTAATATAGCTGATTTATCATAATAACGCCTCTTCCTTAGTAATGATCACAAGAGCCTGTTCAAATGGTAATATCCTTTAGCACACATGCAGGCACGCACGCGTGTTCTTTAATCCATGCCTTCATCACTTTAGAAGATAATGTTTGATTTTTTTAAATGCCTTTACTTCTGATCCTTCCCCAATAGTGATGGCAATGTTTAATACTTCTCTTCAGGAAAATGTTAAGACAAAGCATCCCTAATTGCTATATGAGTCAAAGCTGTACAAAATCCTGCAAGGAGGAAGTATGAAGTTTTTTAACCTTTGTTATGTCAGTTATTTATTAGTGACATTTCTAAGTTGTGTTCTAATTTTTGGTCCTTTTCTTTTAATATGGCAGCTAGGATTCCAAATGTGAAGTGGTTTGATGTTGAAGGAAACCATAATATCGTTATAATGGACTTACTGGGACCAGTTTTGAAGACCTTCTCAATTTCTACAGTAGGAAGCAATCACTAAAGAATGTTCTTATGTTGGCTGATCAAATGGTAAGTTTTAAATGCCTCAATTGCTTTTGATTCTAAGCATAGGTGACTATAATTTCATTATTTCTGGACTTTCTTCGACAGATCAATTGGATTTAATTTGTTCTACAAATTCTTTTTTGCACAGGAATATTAAACCAGACAATTTCCTAATGGTATTGGGCAAACGCGCAAATCACGTAATTATACTTTTGTAAATTTAAATATAATATTTTGTTTCCTTTCATTTGTGATTAAAAGTATACACTTTTAACTATTTATTTTTTGTTTCCTTTCATTTGTGATTAAAAGTATACACTTTTAACTATTTATTTTTTGCATTTTCATATAGGTTTACATTATAGATTTTGACCTTGCTAAGAAGTATAGGGATACTTCAAGTATAGGGATACTTTAAAGCACCAACACACACCTTATAGGTATTGTAAATGTTTGATTGCATATTTGTTTTTTGTGCAAATATTTTATAATTAGACATTGAAATTTATATTATAATTTTAATAGCATTTTAAAGGATTCAATTACAACTTGTGTTTATTGCAAAGAGAAGTGGTCCTAAATGATTGTATAATATTTGTGCTAAATTTTCTTTTAGTTATATTTTATTTATCATATCATGCAAATGGAAGACACAATATATTTGGAAAAATACAAAATTGCTTGCTGTGTTTTTGTGTACACTTTATGGATTGACTATTAATTGCTATCCAAAAAAGCTTGTACATGTGCTTTTATGCAAGTGTTTATTTACATAAATTCATGTGTTTCAAAGAGAATAAGAACTTGACTGGGAAACATCCACCTTGGTATAGGTATGTATTGTAATATTAATTTCTTAAAACACTTCCTAACATATTTTAGTTTTCTTTTACACCTTGCTGAGGTTGGCAGCTACTTATCATATTTTATATGCTTAACTTATGTACATTGAAATCTTATGAACAAAGCAGAAGGGATGATCTGGAATCTCTAGGATTTGTTCTCACGTATTTTTTATAAGGAAGGTCTGGTTTCTATCTCAACTTTATTTTCAGTAGCTTTGTCCATAGTATGGTGTAACAAAAATTTATTTTTCTTGTTGTTTCTAGTCTTCCCTGGCAAGGTCTAAAAGCTGGAACAAAAAAATCAGAAATATAAAAAAATTAATGAAACAATAGTTACCACATCTATTGAGGTAAGATCTATTTCACATAATAAATTTGGGATCCTTAACGACATCTTTTCAAACTTTTCTTAATAATGACTAAATAGATATATATATATATATATATATATATATATATATTTTTAATCATGACAACATTGACATATTATCTTCAGGCATTATTATGATGCCCCTGAGTTCACACAAGGCTGCAGCCTAAGGTGAAACCAGAGATGTCAAATTAACCATGCAGCCAAACTGTACATAAACATGTTTTACCAATCACAACAATATCCTCTAGTAGAACCAAACAGAAGTGTAGGTACAAAACAGGCAAAATAAAGGGAATAAATATAATAGACATGATATAGAAGAGATATCTCATAAATAAAAAGAATCATATCTCAACTATAATACATCTGATATTTGAATAATGAAAATATCTCAACATAAATCAACTAAAAATCGTACTAAGGCACATTGCCTTTACAATATGAATATGAAACTCTAATGTCTGAGTAAAACTCAAAACTACAGTGGAGTCTCTACAAGTAAAAATACGCGACGGTGACTATGCCAGAATTCCGTCACCCTGTGGCTCTACGAGACTCCGAACTACCTAAAAAATAATTTAAAAGAAAAAGAATAATAACAAGAGCATCAGAGTGCTACAGCAAGATTACCTCCATCCGTCCCCAGGAAAAGGGCTGTTAGATGGAGTGAAAGCTCTATCTATTAAGCATAATCTACCTAAATTCATTTTCCCCATATCTAAGTGGGATTAACATATAGAAACCTATAACACGAGATGTAGTACATTGAGCGAAATAATCCAAATAAGAAAACCCTCATATATATACCATATGTCTCAAATTGTAGATATCTAAACATTAATACTGAACTAAGAAAAGACAATCTAATGAAACCAACAATTAGAAATCCATAACACGAGACTGGTACGTCGAGCAAAATAATCCAAACAAGGAAACCCTCATATATATACCATATGTCTCAAGTTGTGAATCTCTAATCATTGATTCCAACTAAGAAATAAAGAAGGCAGTAAAAGAAATAAGACATCAACACATCGTATGAATAATATTTTCCACTATCACTGGGGAGATAGAATAAAATATCAATACATAAGTTTGTATACTTTCAAAAGCAACATATCTCGGTCATATAGCTCAGTGGTAAGTCGTATTCATAATATACATCTGCCACACTTAGGCTATCAAGTAATTGTCTCAGTGCAACGGACTACCCTGTAGGTATCCTGAACTGTGTACACGGCTCATTAGTCTCATCACGATCTTAGTGCGTAACATGAGTGCGGGATGGACTACCAAATAGGCATCCTAGAAATATGGCTCATGAGCCTCATCGCACCCTAGTGCGGGACGGACGGCTATATCAAGCCTCCTAAAATCCGACTCAATAGCCTGTACATATGGAATATCGACACACTACCTCATGTAGTACTAAACTGAGCTCATCAATGATATCCACCTCATATAAATCTTTGTATCTCTGGAATGTCGAGCACTATCCCATATAGTATTGAGCTGTGCTCATCAACGATAGTTACCACATGTATAAACTGTGTATATCTGGTATGTCGACGTATTATCCCATATAGTACTGAGCTGTGCTCATCAACGACATCCAACATGTATATGAATGATATCTAATTCAAATATGATCAAATCAAAGTTTATCATAATCCCTTGGGATTCTCAAATGTGTAATACAACATATTCATTGCTATACGTGTAACATCAAGCGACTCAAAACTCCGCGAACGCATCTCAAAACAGCGCAACACAACTCCACAAAACGAGCAGGAAAAATAGACGGGACTTTTGTTAGTAAACCGAGCATATCTTTCTCTAAGAATACTATTTTTACAAATGGTTTTCTGTTTTGAAAAATCTTTCAAATGGCATAAGGTTGGTTCAGTTTGGAGTTCATTTGTTATCCCAAATCTACAGTTAAATATTATTCATATGCATCAGTTTTTCTGCAGGATATACTGTTAGTAAACATAACATATATTTCTCTATACAAACTCTTTTTAAGAATGGTTTTCTTTTTTAGAAACTAAATACACATATCTTTCATTTGGAACTAGTTTGGTTAAATTTGGAATTTGTTTGCTATCTGAAAATATTAGTTAAAGATTATACAAGTGCTGTAGTTTTATGCAGAAAATATATATTTAGTACATCACTTAAAATTCTTATATATAAATGAAATTATGAATAATCCTAATGATCATGATTGATACGAATCGCCGTGCGAGCACTCTTTGGTTGTGAAATTATCAAAAGGTGGGTTGAGAAGAAGACAACTAAAACACAAGAACAATTCAGTATGCCGAAGAAAAATACCTTCTCTAGATTATGAAGAATCAATTATTAAAAATCTCTCCCTCACAATCTCACTAGAATCGAGAACAACCTCTCAATCCTCTCTAAACCCTAATACAATGATTAGAATCTCTCTTTGATCTAAGATCTCATAGATGATGTTTAGAAACCCTAAACAACCCTTTATATAGGTGTACAAACGTGGATGGCAATCTAGTAAATAACCAAGCCAAAAACCAACAGAAATTTGTGTGAACAGAAACCCAAACGAACCAGAAAACCATCGATGAGTCGACTCAAAACTAGATATGAGTCGACTCATGACTGATGAGTCGACTAATAAACTGATGAGTCGACCGAGCAGAAACTTTTGACAAAACGGCTGGGTTTCATGAGTCAACTCATGACTGTCATGAGTCGACTCATCCTGATGAGTCGACTCATGTACGTGTATGAGTCGACTCACGAGCTGAAAACTAGAATCTTTGAATCTGTCGCCACCTGTGTTCCACTGTACTATTTTACACCCCTATTCTCATGCTATCAAGAGAATCATCTATCCTCAAGCTCCCATGAGGATCGTTAAGCTCCCGAAGAGAAGATACACCCGTATCATGTGTCCCCTCTTTAGGAACTTGAAGTCCCGTTCAAGTTAGAACTTTTGCTGAGGAAACTCTCGAGCTCCTCCATCTTTTCTGCACCATCCGGCCTTGTTAGGAACCTGGTCTCAACGTCCGATCGGAAATATCTCATCCATCCCGCGTCTCATCGTAATCACCTTTCGCCCCAAGTTACAATCCTTTATCGATGGCTTTTCTGGAAATCTAATGCACAACGAGAAAAACTTCTTGCTTGCATTCACTAGTCTCTTCGCTCGAGTCATCGTCCCCAAGCTTGTCTCCCTCGGGAAAGATGCCGAACGAAATATGAACTTTTTACCATCTTTAGGGAAGGTGTACCTCAGAGCCTGCCTCTCGTAGATCGCATATCTATCTCATAAGTACGGATTGCCCAGTATAATCTAACAAACATCCAATGGAACGACGTCGCACGTGGCCTCGTCAATATACGACTTGTGGAGCGCAAATCTGATAGTGCATTGATCAACTACACTCAGTTTCTCCTCCTTCTGAATCCACTCCAATGGATAGGGCTTCAGATGCTTAACCGTCTCTAGACCCAGCTTCTGAACTAATGTCTCAGATATCAAATTCTTCTCGCTGCCCGAATCAACAATGGCATCAACCAAACTTGTCTTCACTTGTAACTTAAGAACAAAGAGTTGCTCTCTCGGGTCGTCGTCCTCTTTCGTAGTCTGCTTCCCCGCCATAAGGTTGAGACTGCTGTTAGGCTCTGTCATCCCCGGGACTTCTTTCCATGCTACCACCTGCATTCTACTGTACTATTTTACACCCCTATTCTCATGCTATCATGAGAATCATCTATCCTCAAGCTCCCTTGAGGATCGCTAAGCTCCCGAAGAGAAGATACACCCGTATCAATGATCATGATAATATCATAAACAGTAAGAAAAGATTATTAATCTAGCATTGATTTAAGATTTACTATAAAAAAATTTGACTTTTAATACCTTAGGTTAAAATTAAAGCATGACAACACATATTCGACATCATATTAATCATCTACACTAGTTATTTAACTATGTAGATGGGCTTGAATGAAGATAATCTTCGCTCAAATGTCATTCTAAGACTCCGAGATAAATAACAAGCTCCACGAGCATAAACAACCTGTTCTCCCTTGTCACACGTCGAAGATCTTGCTCTCGTGTCGGTATTGTGCTCCACAAAGCTCTCAAAATTCATAAAAAAAATATCTAGGGTTTTTAAGGGGAGAGGGTGACTGCTAGGGTTCTTATATATGATAAAAGAGAGGAACTTTCATAAAAAATACAGGTATTTATAGAGGCAAACCCGAAACAAACTTGTTTGACCCGAACCAGAAAACCTAGTCTGACTAGAAAAATAATCTTTGGTATTTTGGCCATAACTTTCACATACGACCTCGGAATAAGGTGATATAAGATTTGTTGGAAAGTTCTTGAAGAGACCTACAACTTTTATCTTTTAAGTTTTTCCATATTCCATGTTCTTTGGTGTTAAAAATATATATATTTTTAACTAGTCATTTTTTCCAGATTCAGGCCCGTGCACGTGTGCATGATATCACTTCTATATTCACATATATACATTGAATTTATCTCAAATCAATTCCTAGCATACTAAAACATTGCCGGGTTAGTCTTTCACCTATTAAAAAGGACACCAGAATCTAGTCTGGGGCATTTTATCCCGAAGCCTAAGTAGGGATAAGTCAGCACTTAACCCGCACTGTTGGGTGGTTCGTTCCCTTGAAAACGACCGAATCTACATATTCAATATCATAGCACTAAGAGAGTTAACTCTCTTAGCATAACATCACATGCGGAATGTACTTAAACAATCCGCATGTAAGCCTGATTCAAATAGTAATCGGTAAATACACGTCAAACCCGTTAAAGACTAAGGATTTGCCAAAAACCCTAAAGTCTACGCCTAACACGCGTCGCCGTTTAGTCTTTTCACGTGAGAAAGAAGAAGTCTACGTATTCAATATCATAGCAGTAAAAGAGTTAACTCTTTTAGCACAACGATACATGCAGAAGGATCTAAATAATCTGCACGCTAGCCCGACTCAAACGGCAGTCGGTAAAGGCTCATCAAACCTGTTGATGGCTGAGGATTTGTCAAAAATCCTATAAATGTGAGAGTTATTGACGCACCAGCCCCATTAGTTGGTCTCGTGACTTGAGCATCCAACAACTTAGGGATAAGATCCATACATGCAGATGAATCAACTTTAATAGTTGGTCCTGAAGCCCAACATTTAGGACCGTCATGCTCCAATGCCTTAAGAGCTTAAACTGTGTAGACTCCAGCAAACGTACGAGTATAAACTATATTAACGCCGGTCAACACGTTACCACTAAAGTCAACGCCGGACAACGCGTTACAGTAAAGGCCGATGCTGGTCAACACATCGACAATTTCGCCAAAATAAGGTAAATGATGATTACAGGGAGTTCAATTGCATTCAAATATGAATTTCTGACAAAGATGATCAGTTCAAAGTCAACTCAACGATACGAGCTAAATTCAGAAACTTACACATCAACTTTAGTTTAAGATTTTAATAACGGTCAGACGATAAACGCAGCACTGGGAGAACTTCATCTATTCGACAAAACACTGAATAGACTGAAGGCTGAAGAAGTCAAGAATCAAAGCAGTTCACAGGTCCCTCTACGAGATTGAGGAAAAGGCCTATCTTATCCAAAGCATTCCAGACTCTTCTATTAAAGAATTAGTCATTGTCCTATGGGTGTCTGTACATAGCTCGAGATGGAGAGAAGACGACGAACGTCGTTGTCCGAGTCTAAGAGGATTATCTGACGTCGACAAGCGCATGAAGCAAAATGACGAACAAAGTGCCCGACGTGCCTGTCAGGTAGATCCAAAGTGCCATAAAGAACCTAACGAGTGCGTGAAACAAGTTAATAAAGCATGCAAGTCAACAGAATGAAAAAATACGCAATACAAGTCTGGAGAAGTCAGAAAGTGTTGAACACCTCAAAGTGGTCCGCAAAAAAAGAGGTATTTAGACCATGTTACAATTTGAATTTGAGAAAACTCAAAAGATAAAAGTTGTAGGTATCTTTGTTAGATTTCCAATGCATCTTGAACCAGCTCAATCCGAAGTTGGATGAGAGAGTTAAAACTGAAATACTGAATTTATTTCAAGCTGTCTCGCGCGGCGGAGGGTCGGATCCACCCGTCTCGTGGGGCGAAGGGTCAGATCCACCCGTCTCGCGTGGCGGAGGGTCGGATCCACCCGTCTTGTGTGGCGGAGGGTCAGATCCACCCATCTCACATGGCGGAGGGTCGGATCCACCCGTCTCGCGCGGTGGTGGGTCGGATCCATCCGTCTCGCACCCAGAACTGCCCGTAACCTCCAAAACATGTTTTTAGGCTGTTTAGATCGGTTTCTTTTGTTCCAGAGGTTCCTAACTGCCTAGATATCATCTACAAACGTGCTTAGGTTATTATTAACTAAAGATAAGGCCAAATCACTCATTCTTATCTAAAAACCCCCAACCGAAACCTATAAATACAGGTCTAGGGGCTCAATTCACAGGGAGGGATTATTATCAAGAGGGAGAGGTGCTGCCGAATTGAGGAGTCAAAGGAGCACGAATTTACAGCGAATACAAGTCAAATCTTGTCAAACTTTAGCATAAAGAGGAAGGTTTTCGAAGGATCTGAACCCGTATCTCCCCCCGTCCATCCGTTCCTCGAGATTAGGCTTGGTCTTAATCTTGAGAAGAGCTACTAATTTCGCTTGGTGAATTTTAGCGCTTCAAGCGAATACTTCCTTGGTGAGATAGGAACTCTATTAATTTTTCGACAACCGGATCTGATCTGTAGGCGGTCCACGGATATCGATGTCCCCGGCACAGGCAAAGATCCCGCACAAGCAGAAGATAGATAAACGATCTCCCTGTGTTTGTTTTGAGAAGAGTTGTAATTTTTGTTTTCATTGTGTAGGAGTCTTATAAAAAGACTATCTTTCTTTGTTTTAATTATAACGACTGAAGTTGTAATGAATACCACAATGAATACATCAAATTTCGACGCAAACACCAACAGCGAACGAATGAGCAACCCTCCAAGTCCTCAACAAATGAATGGATCCAAGTCAGAAGGACTCATTCAAACTTGGAGGCCAAAGTATGAAATAGCGGCCGAATAGATTAAAAAATACGGGTCACTCAAGTGTGACTCTCCCAGCTGTGGGTTACTCAGGTCTGACCCTCCAAGCCGTGGGTCACCCAATTCTGACTCTCTATGTCGCGGGTCACTCAAGTCTGACTCTCCAAGCCGCGGGTCACTTAGGTCTGATCCTCCAAGCCGCGAGTCACTCAGGTCTGACCTTCCCAGTCATGGGAGACTCATGTCTGACCCTCCCAACCAACGGGTCACCCAAGTCTAACCCTCCTAGCTACGGGTCACCAAGGTCTGACCCGCGCCAGGGCCAAGACAGGAGACACTCTGCACCCGTTTTTCTGATTCCTTCGAGTTCCGCCCCTACTTTGATTGATCCAATACTTCCAGTGAAGCCTCACGGTAGTGTAGACTTGTTCAAAAGCAAGAAGCCAATGGTGGATCATCTGGGTCCTTTGTACAAGGGTCGAGGCAAAGTTTCAATCAAAGAGCGTTTGGGTTCGGTGACTGAACCCCGAGCAACTACTCGAGCTAGGGGTCGCACACGCCCTCACAGCAAGTCAGAGCCTTTCTATAAGGGGAAAACTCCTATAACTGACCACCTTGGACTGCAAGTCAGTATCCAAGAGCCCGTTAAGGTCCCACGCTCATGAAAGTGTGGCTCCAAATGTGTGACTCTTGAGAACGCCATCAAGGCAATAAGTCCTCAGAAGGAAACATGTTCGTCAGACAACAACGTTATACCTGAGAAGTCGTGCCAACACGCTATAGATTGCTCTGGTCATCATGCCGATGAGTTGTACTATCGGGCTGGGGGTACGGACAGATCTCGAAAGAGAGATACCCGGGAGATGGACTTTTATTGTTCGTACATCAAACTTATCAGGGCAGTATTATCAGTATGTAGTTGCCCTAAGACCACTCCGCAGAGTATCTCGGTATTCGAGAGGATCTCTGACGAAATGACTAAGTCCAAACCAAAGCGTCTACATAAGAAACGATCAGTCGTTTAAGGTGGTGAACTTCCAGAAGTCATGGTTAATATGGCTGACAAGGGAAAATCGACTCGACCTTCTAGTTCTGACCCACTCATATCTCATCGTCTAACCTAGTTGCGATCGGGAACCATTAGACAAAGAGATTATTAGAGAATGTAGAGGGGATTATCCATAGATGATGAAACATCAGATGCCAACTCTGCAATCGCCTCTGACGAAACGGTATCCAGTCTAGGACAATCCCACGAAGTGTTTATGATTAACACCGAGCAAGTGGCCAAAATCATCAAGGATGCCTTGGCTAAGCAAAAAGAGAACTTCAAGTTCAAAATGGAAATGACTATGCTACGGATGAGGGAGGAGCATGACCAACAGATCCAAACCTTGTCAAATCAGATAGGTGAATCTAGTCGTCATAACAATGTTAGTGATTTAGATATGGATGAACATCTTAATGCTGATAACTCTCCCATTGACCAAAACGCTAGGGGTGACCCCACTAAAGATAATGACATTAGGGGTGGTCCCACCAAAGATGATAATATTGGGGGTGTCCATGTTGTTCCTCTCAGCAATCGTCCAAAGCATGATACAGACGAGGATGAGAAGATGAAAGATCTCGAGAGCAAAATCAATGCTCTGATGTCTGCTCAACCGGTGAAGAAAACCGGTATTCCGTGTCCTTACCAAGAGAGTGGGACTCAATAGCATACCTAGCGAAGTTCAACCTGATCAACTTCATGCTGTTCGACGGGAAGGGTTTGCCCACTCAGCATTTGATTTACTTCAAGTCTCACTTGGGATCTCTGGCAATGAGGCATTGATGGTCCGGTCATTCGTTAGCACCCTTCACGGGCCTGCCTTCAATTGGTACCGTCATCTTAAGCATGGAAGCATTAATAGCTGGGAAGACCTGGAGAGCCTATTCCTTACTCACTTCTTTGATGATGATGCTGAGGTGTCAATCAGGACACTCTTCGATGAGAAACAAGAAGATGACAAGACGGTCGACGACTTCGTCAAGTGCTTTCGGAATAAGGCGATGAATTACCGAGATCCGATCATAGAGGACTTCATCCTCCAAATCTATCACAACAACCTCTCTTTGGATGTGTTGGAAGTTATGGGAGTAGCAGCCTCCAATACCTGGAAAGAGTTGAAGATGCACGGAGAGCAGGCCGAACGCTTCCTTAGAAGGAAGCAAGCCGAGAGAAGCCAACCGATGGCTAATCCTCCGAACTCAAGCTTCATCTCCCGTGGTAAGGGGAAGACACCTGTAGCAATTGTTGATGTTAATCAGGCATCGCAACAACAACCCTGAAGACGGAATACTTCGGGTCCGAAATTCCAAAAAGAGTACTCTTTCAAGGACGAAGACGTTCCATCTATTTTCGAATCCCTCCTTAAAAACAACAAGATCAAGCTATCACCTATCGCAAAGCAGGAGGAAATTGACAATATTTCGAATCCAAAGTACTGTGCGTACCACAGGAGGATCCTTTATCCCACCAAGGCTTGCTTCGCTCTTAAGAATAGCATTTAAACCTTGGTTGAAGCCGATGTTATAAAGCTAAATTAAGCCGAATGAAGACTCCGGTAAGTATAAGAGTATAAATTGCTCCTTCCGATACTCCAAAGAGTATACGAATATAAACTGCTTCTCAATACTCCAACAAGTATACGAGTCTAAACTATTTCCTAATTTTAATGGGAACCGGGAAGAATATCGTATGTGATATTCTTAAGGATAACCCGACCATTCAGCTGAGTACAATGTTAGACCCAGTTTCACAAAGGAAGCTAGGGGTAGATGTAACGGGAAGTTTCCGAAAGAACTCTATATAGTGTATTCTTAGGGATAACCCGGTCACTACAAGAAGGTGATGAATAAGAAACTCCCACTCAAACTCTCATTACGTCTATACACTCAACACTCCTATTGTCAGAGTCAGGACATAGTACTCAGAATTTTATCTCTTGATCATTGACAATTGTTAAATCCCTTCGTATTAAGTATTTGTCACTTAACACTAGGAACTCCCTTCGAGTGATTTGTACAAATCAACACTCCTGCTGTAATTTGTACTCCTACTTGGTCAAACATTCCTACAGTTAGGACCACAACCAAAATCTCCTCTCGATTCCTTCCATGAACGAGAGGTCCACTTTCAGATCGAGCGATCAAGCCTTCCAATAGTTAGGATCGTCTCAAACCTCCTACCTGGTCAAACATTCCTACAGTTAGGACTACAACCAAAATCTCCTTTCGATTCCTTCCTTGAACGAGAGGTCCACTTTTAAATCGAATGATCAAACCTCCCTCTTGGTCAAACCTCCCTCTTGGTCAAACCTTCCTACAGTTAGGGCAAAATCGTAATTCACTCTTGATAAACGAGAAACCCACCTTTAGTTCAGTAATCAAACTTTCTGACAATTAGGATTATCTGAATCTTTTTGATTCTCGGAGTGGAGATCCCACTCTTAGTTTTACCTTTCCAGATTCTAGAAGTGGAGATCCCACTTTGAGTTTTATTTGACAACTGAAGATAGAATATAAAATTCTTCGTCTTTAGTTTTATGAGATAGAATATAAAATTCTTCCTCTCCCGTATCGACTTCGTCTTTGCCCTAAGAGAAGACAGAATATTTCAACATTATAACTCTAAAATCCGCGTCTTACACGCACGGAGAATTTTATCCCGAATCCTAAGTAGGAATAAGTCAACACCTAACAAGCGTTGCCGGATTAGTCTTTCACCTATTGAAAAAGACATAAGAATTCAAGTTTAGGGAATTTTATCCTGAATCCTAAGTAGGGATAAGTCAACACCTAACACGCGTTGCCGGTTTAGTCTTTTACTGATTGAAGAAGACACCAGAATCCGAGTTTGTGGAATTTTATCCCGAAGCCTAAGTAGGGATAAGTCAGCGCCTAACACGCATTGTCGGTTAGTCCTTAACTGTAAAAAAGGACAAAAGCTTACATATTCAACATTATGACAGGTTATTATTAATAACACCATAATCCGTGCCTTACACGCGTGGGGTATTTTATCCCGAATCGTAAGTAGGGATAAGTTAACGCCTAACACGTGTTGTCAATTTAGTCTTTCACCGATTGAAGAAGACACCAGAATCCAAGTCTAGGGACTTTTATTCCGAAACCTAAGTAGGGATAAGTTAGCGTCTAACACGTGTTGCCGGGTAGTCTATTCCCGTAAGAAGGACGAAGTCTATATATTCAATATTATAGCACTAAGTCTAAGAGAGTTTACTCTTTTAGCATAACGTTACATTCGGAACGGACTTAGACAATCTGTATGCTAGCCCGACTCAAATGGTAGTCGGTAAAGGCTTATCAAACCCGTTGATGGCTGAGGCTAAGTGTGAGAGTCATTGACGTACCAGCACAATTAGTTGGTCTCATGACTAGAGCATCTAACAATATCTGGATAAGATCCATACATGTAGATGAATCTGCTTTAGCAAGTTGGTCCTGCAACCCCAGTATTTAGGACCGTAACGCTCCAACACCTTAAGAGCTTAAACTGTGTAGACCCAAGGTTAACACATTGCAATGAAAGTCAACGCACGTCGATGCAAAACTATAAGGTCAACGTCGGTCAACGCGTAACCCTAGGTCAATACCGGTCAACGCGTTGTGATGGAAGTCAGCACCGTTCAACGTACAGCCTCCGATCAACTCCAAAGTTTAGATATGAATTTTCGACAAAGATGATCAGTTCAAAGTCAACTCAATGACATGAGCTAAGTCCAGAAACTTACACACCAACTTTAATTCAAGACTTCAACAACGGCTAGACGATAAATGTATTGCCGTGAGAATTTTATCTATTCGACAAGATACTGAACAGACTGAAGGCTGAAGAAGTTAAAAATTAAAGCAGTTCATAGGTCTCTCTACGAGATTGAGAAAAGGGCCTATTTTATCCAAAGCATTCCAGACTCCTCTATAAAAGAATGAGTCTGAAATACTTTGAAGGGGGTATCTGTAGGCTTCTAAAAATGCCTATAGGTATCCGCACACAGTTCGAGATGGAGAAAAGATGACGAACATCGTTATCCGAGTCTAAGAGAAATATCTGACGCTGACAAGTGCATGAACTAGAATGGCAAACCAACTGTGTCTCGTGCGCTCACCGGCCACCTTTAGTAAACTCAGGCGCGTCGGTCAACGCGCACACTTTAGTCAATGCGCACACTTCAGTCAACACGCACACGTCAGTCAACGTGCGTACTTCAGTCAACGCATGCACTTCAGTCAACGCGCGTACATCAATCAACTCCCACGCGTCGGTCAACACGTACACATCAGTCAACGCGCGCACTTCAGTCAACATGCGCGGAGTGTACAAGTAAACACGATGGACAAGTAAACGAAGCGACAGAAAGTACAAGTCCTGTAAAGTCACAAAGTGCCAAAAAGAAGAAGTTCAGTTGAGGTGGTTAACCCACGACCATGCGAGATGGTGCTGGCGTACCCGCACCAGCGCGAGATGGATCTATTTGACCCGTGTCGGCGCGGGACGGATCCGTCTGACCCGCGCTAGCACGGGACGGATCATTCCAACCTACACCGGTACGGGATAGATCCGTCCAACCTACGCCAACGCGGGTCAGACTCGGCTGACCGTGCCCCCACGGTTCAGCAAGAGCTGTTTCGCGCAGTCCTGACCCAAAATTACGTTTTCGACGGTTTTGGGCTATTTTCTTGGGATTTATTTGTTTCAGAGATTCCCAACTGACTTGATATCATCCACAAATATAGTCAGGCTGTTATTGACTAAAGATAAGGCTAAATCTCTTATTCTCATCTAAATACATGTATCCGAAACCTATAAATACAGGCCTAGGGGCTCATTTCACAGGACAGAGATTAAGAGGGCAAGACGCTACCGAATTGGAGAATGGAGCCATGAATTTATAACGAGGGTTAGCAGATCTTATTCGTGATTAACTTAATCTGTCAACCATATCTGATCTGTGATGGCCCACGAATATTAACGTTCCCGGCATAGGCAAAGTTCCCATGCAAGCAGCAGATGCTAAACGTCCGTTGTGCTGTTTGACAAGAGTTGTACTATTTTACATTTTCATTGTATTAGTCGATCTTATAAAAAAGATCTACTTTTCTCGTTTATTTGAGTTTATTGTAACGACCAAAGTTGTAATAGATTCAAGGCAATGAAAATATCAACTTTTGACCCAAAAATTGCCGATGCAGATGAAGTCGAATGCCATCGCCATGTTGATAAGGGTACGAGGTGATCTGTAGTTGGTTAGGGGTCGAGCCGTCCTTGAATGTGCCGAGCCATCTGATTGGTATTAAAATTCACCAAGAAGAAGCCCGTTATCACTTCTAGGAGGTGTGCAAGTTCATGAACACCCTTGATCTTCCTGACTTGAATAAAGATTAGAAGGAGAGGTTCATCTAGGTTTTAGGTGACGACTTAGACTTGGGCTGCTCCCATTGACTTGAGATAATACGGGAGGCTCTAACAGTGGGGACACTATCAGATACGAAGAAGTAGGACCTGGATATGATCAAGGGATATACCGGATCTTGAAAGATGGAGCATCTAGTCGACAACTCTGTCTTAAGAGTTGCTGGCATATTCGCTGAGCCACCCATGGCGAGGACCAAGAGAGGGTAGCCAAGGTAACCGTCCCTAAAGAGGAGGTTGCAAGGGCACCATATCTCCACCTGCCAAGCCTAAGGAAGAACCATCAGTGAGGCCAACGAAGTGCCTTCACTAGGACTTGGCCCCTAGGGAGACTGCGGGGTCTCATGCTTGGGTTGCCGACATGTCGACAGGGCCAACATGACCAGTGTACTTAACCGCTCGTGTTAAAAGAGTGAGAAGGATACCCAGGAAGGTCAGTGGTCAGGGACCTAGACGGGTGGCTGAGGAAGTCGAGACCGAAGTCATCTATCTGGATGAGGGGTCTTTTGCTCGGGAAAAAGGGGGAGGAACCTCTTTAGGCTAGGGTCGAGACTGAAGCTCATGCATGTAGGCGTATAAAATTGCCTATAGGTCCCTTAGCATGGCTCGGCACGATGATT
>BQKN01000566.1:464585-502085 GCA_022839385.1 Asparagus kiusianus
TTCGTTAAATAAGGAAAGTTGTAATTTTTCTTTATTTGTTTTGAATTCCGTTGTAACCGGCTCTTATAAAAAGACCGGATCTTTGTAAACGCAAAAAGTTGTTAACATTGAGTGCAATGAGTTCGCCAATGAAGAAGAATCTGATTTTTCCCGTGAACAATGCAGAAGAGGAGGGGGCCCTGCCGACCCAGCCGAGCCGACTCATTATCAGGGAAAAGAGCCGGTCGCTGGGGAGGCGGTTCCTTTTGTATCAGCGAGATTAATACGGAGGTTTGGGAGAGGATGAGGATATTGCTAATTGGGTCCTTATGTGTCGGCCCTTGGCATACTAGGGAGCCTTCTCTAGAGCATTGTCACCATCCTATTTCCTATTTCGATGCGAGGGGGTCGGTCCTTGGGTCCCACGTCACCCAATCGGTAGCAGTGGAGTAGTTCAGGCTACCCCATGACGTAGAGATTTTAGGGGAGGTCCCTAATGTCATCCTCCTTCAAGCTCTCCAAAGTTACTTTGTCCATGGGGCTCTCCTGGAACAGGAACTCTTTGCGTGAATGGAGAAGATCCAAACTTCTTTCCTCAAACTCCAAGGGGAGGTAGAGGCTCGCCAAGCTAATGTGGGGGGGGGGGGTAACCTTGAGGACACCCTCAAGGAGCTATTGGCCAAGGAACAGGAGTTGGATGTCGGGTGGTGAGAGATGGAGGTACGGGAGTAGATGATCAAAGGTTTGAAGGCCTCATACGTGTAAAAATCCTCAGAGATTGATAGCCTCAAGCGTGAGCTTCAAGAGAGCTACCAGAGAGCTAGGAACCTATCTGAGCAAGTCATGCAGGAGAAAGTTGATAAGGACCACACTCTGGTGTAGGTTGAGGTTGAGCGTCAGGCTACACAACACATTAGGGGCAAGCTTGAGGAGGCAGAATTAGCCCAGACAAGGCTCCAAGAGGAGTGTGCTCGCCGTGAGATGTCTCTGGTTAAAGCCCAAAGTCGGATCTCCTATCTAGACTCAGAGGCCTATCGATCTCCGGTCATGGAGAAACATCACCAAAGCCTTTTTAGCAAAGTAGAGGTGTTGATCGCTTTCATGGCGGGGTTCGACTACCTCAATGCTCAACTCCTAGCCAAGAGTGTCTGATCGCTTCTGCTATCCTCCACGAGTCACTAGTTGTTTGGATTCTACCTTAGAGATAGAGAGCCAAGGTGGGAGCTCAACATGGGTGAGGAAGACCAGGATGAAAGGTTGGATGAGGACGTCAATGGGGGCCCCATCGAAAGGTCCGACACAGGAGGTGATGGTTCGACTAGGGACAGTGGCAATGGTTCAGGCCAAAAGAGGGGTGATGGGGCCAAGCACGAAATGTGCTCGATCCCTTCACTACCTGCTACCAGTACTTCCCTACCTTTGACTCCGAGACCTAGCATGGATCTCTCCTAGGCTTCGTCCTTCAGCTTAAGATTTTTATGTTGTGTTGTGTCGCCTTGTAAATATTATCACTTGTAAATATTTTTTTAAAGATATATAAAAGGACACTTTTTGATTACTTTGAAATTTTCCTTGAATTATGATCTGCCCATTATTGTTTGTCTTGAATCATTCTTCAAGTTGTTATTGGGAGTCGACCAAACCTTGAGTTGCAAATTGTCTATTGATTGTCCTGGTATCTATGCCACCTTCATAATAACCTGGTGGTTTTGAGATTTTGGATTTATGTAAGTGAGGGCGAGCACTTGAATTAGAGTTGACCAAGTCGACTTCTAAACATCCTCTAACTGATCATATGAATTGTTGAGTAGAACAGGCTTAGCGGCGGCACTTAGTTTCACTAAGTATGACCGCCTCTCTTATTTTGAGTCGACTTCATGAGGGGTTGACTAACGCCATGTTTTCGGTTGGTCATGCAAGTTGTCGGCCCCTATGAGGGATGAGTCATGTCGACTATGATCTGAACGCTATTGAAAAGACACTATTGAAAATACCTCATGATGTCATTGAGCAGATGAAAGGACACTATTGAAAATACCTCATGATGTCATTGATTGATAGGTAACGCTATCGTTTCACTTTTCATGCAGAGCAGTTGTGGAGTAATGAAGGCGACACTTTGCTTTTTAAAAATAACATTCATATTTTGAGGTCAATCACGTCCTATCGTACTAGCGTGTTGTCCATCCAGATCTGGCCACGTGTCCCCCTCGGAATCTATATATACCCCTCTCTAATGCAAAGAGGGTTTTGTTCACGAACTTTTGCCCTAATTCTCTTGCCTTCTAACTCTTTTCACTTCAACGTTCGTTGCCCTAATCACCAATGATCTCCCATAGCTTCTCATGCTTCCACCACCGGCCGAAATGAGATGAGGATCAACCATTTCCGGCCCTTTAGCTCTCAGATCTGCACTCAAGAGCTCAAAGTCTATTACAAGCTCTATGATATCCCAAAGGCCTTCACCCTATCAGTCCCAAATAGGGATGAGGCAGTGTATCGTCACCGTTAGGACATAATGCTGCTCTATCTGGCTCATTTGGAGGATGGGTTCCAGTTGCTGCTCTACCCCTTCCTCCGAGAGGTATGCTGCACCCTAATGCTGTCGTCGTTACAGTTCACCCTTAACACCATTGTAACACTTTAGGCTTCTTGGTGATCTGCCATCGAGTCCTGGTAGAGCCCAGTATTTATCTGCTGGATAATCTCGTTAGTGTTAAAATGACAAGGAAAGAAGCTCATTATTTCCTCCAGAACATAAACGGCACCAAATTGGTGTCAGATGCTCTAGAATCCAACAGGGATTGGAAGGAGCGGTTTGTGTGGGTGTCTAGTGCTGACCCTATCCTATCTTTCCCCACATGGCTAGAGATCAAGAAAGACACGCTGAGGTCGTGTATATTCTTGGTTGAGGACGGGCGACAGCTAGAGAAGATCCGCTCTTATGGAAGATCGTGAGAGATGAGCAATCTCTTTGAGTCCTACTCGCTAAAGGTGGCTAGCATATCTAGGGTTCCCCCTACAGAGTCTAACAAGGTGCGGGTGACTTTCCTCAGCCTCCTTCTAAAGAAGCACCCGCTGAAGAATCTGGTGGGTGAGGACTCACCTTTGGGGAATCTAGCTTTGGCGATAAAACCCTAAAACAGGTGAGGGATGAATTGGTCTCTGAAGAGCTGAACAGCTCACTGCTAAGGGTGGCGTAGATTGCAGTGAAATTAGTCAGGCCTAGCACCTCCTCCTAAGTGAAGAATTTGGATAAGAAGAGAAGAAGGCTGAGTAAAAGCTAAGGGCCCAGTGCGTTGACTGAGTAACCTCAAGTTGACTCGGTGGTGCGAAGGTGGAGACTCGCACAATTGTGAAACCTGGTTCCACACAAGGCTGCAATCCAATGTGAAGCCAAAGATGTTAATACTTCCATGCACGCAACACTGCGCATAAATAGGTTTCACCATAACATTAATGTTTGCATCGGAAATTGATTTCTTAGTAGAATCCATTACAATCGTTTATCGACTTTTACAGATTCAAAAAATATTAGTCTTTTTATAAGACTTCCTTACACAAAAGAAATAGATCAACAATTCTCTAGAAACACACACAAAGGACGTGTCTCACGAAGGAAACAAGAAATTAAAGTGAATGACTCAACAAGGTGAGGCAAACACTCTTTTCGAGATCAAATCAAAGTTTAATCTCAAAGGAAGCAAATAACGGGCGCTGAAGGGTTGCAGATCTGCCAAACTCCTCCTCTTTGAAATTTATTCTCCTTTGCTGTTCAAAATGACAGGGCTTTGCCAACAGCTCCAAATTCCCGATCTCCTATGTATAAGGGCCCTAGGGCAGTATTTATAGGCTTTAAAAGCTCTATTTTTGAATAAGAACTAATAATTTGATCTCATCCTCAATTATAACCACTTTACTACTTTTAAAGATAGCCTCAAATTAGTTAGGGAGGTTTTGGGATAAAATCTTATCGAAAAAAAGGGCGAAAATAGCTTTATTGGGCGAGAGATACCGTTGGTTTCTCGCCCTTGGGCCGAGACACGATTGATGTCTTGGCCATTAGCTGAGACACCAATGGTAACTTGACCATTGGTCGAGACACTAATGGTGTCTCACCCATTGGCCGAGACACCACTGGTGTCTCTCCCATTTGGGTGAGACGCTGTTGGCGTATTTTTATTATTTTGCCTCTATCTCTCCCGTTTGATCTTAGAATGAAGTGATTCAAAATGTGTTGGAAAGCTAGAGAAGAGATCTAAAACCTCAAATCATCTAACCATTGGTGCTGAGTTTATCATCTGACCATTGTTGATGTCTTAAACTGAAATTGGTGTATTATTTTCTACTTGTAGCTCATGTCGTTGAATCGACATTGAACTGATTATCTTTGTCTGTAACATATATCTGAATTGCAATTGAAGTCCCGGAAGTATCCTTTGACCTGTAATTGATCAGAGCCTTGTTTTGGTGAAAACTGTAGATGCGTTGACTAGCATGGACTAATGGCTACACATTGACCGGTGTTGACTCATGGCTGCGGATTGACCGGTGTTGACTCATGGCTACACGTTGATCGACGTTGACTCATTGTAACGTGTATCTCAACTACGATTGAATTCCCAAAAGTATCCTTTGACCTAGAATTGATCTGAGCATTGTTTCCGTAAAAATTGTCGATGCGTTAACTAGCGTGGACTAATGACTAGGCGTTGACTGGCGTTGACTCATGACTACGTGTTGATTAGTGTTGACTCATGGCTTCACGTTGATCGCTGTTGACTCATGTCTATGCGTTGACCGACGTTGACTCTTGACTACATGTTGACCGGTGTTGGCTAAAATCGTAATGCGTTGACCGGCGTTGACTCATATCACAACACGTTGACTCATGACTACGTGTTGACCTGCATTGACTCATGACTATGCGTTGACCACAGTTTATACTCATACATTAACTAGAATTTCGGGAATCGGTTTAACCTCGTGTACCCGTTAAAGATTCAAGGAGATGCAATTTATACTCATACACTCATCGGAGTGTGAATACAGACTTTAAATACAGCAAAACGGGTGAAAGCAGCTATCAAAAATGCTCGGGACTTCCCCTAGTGGATGAGACACGAGTGGTGTCTCGCCCTAGGCGCAAGACACGAGTGGTGTCTCGGCCTAGGTCTGGGACACCCCTTGTGTCTTGGCCTAGGTGTGAGACACCTCTTGTGTCTCGACCTAGGAGAGAGAAGAAGAGAGGGGAAAGAGAAAAAATTGAAAGAGGAGAGAGGGGTGAACCAGCCCACGGGAGAGAGTAAGAGAAGTACCTCTATTGTCCAAGGGTTTTTTCATAACCCTCCCCTAAACCTGTATCCCTCTCCCTCTTCTTCTTCCCAAGTTCTTTCTCTTCTACAACTCTTTCAAACCATGATTCTTCTTCTAAGAACTCTTCATCTCCTCAAAATCTTGGGTTTTATAAGCCCTCAACCTCCCTAAAATTTTGGAAATCATCCCCTTTATTTGGCCGAAATTCTTCGCCTCTAAAAAGCTAGGGTTTGTTGGCTCTTTGAGTTCAAGACTTGGGCTCAAGCTTCTATTTGGGTAAGCTTTTATCCATAGCTTTTGATTTTGTATGTTTGATTTTGATTCAAGAACTCATGGGTTTGATTCATTGATTCAAGAGAGTAATTTAAACTCTTATTCTTGTTCTTTAGGAAAAAAGATGAAACTTAGAAGTGGGCTTTTTGAATATGGCAAAATTTTGAATGAGTTTGGGTTTCATGCCCATGGCCGAACTTTAAGGGGGTTTATTATAAAAGTAGCCAAAATTTTGATGTTGAGGATGAAGAGGGATGGCCAAAATTTTAGGGGCTTAGGTTGAATCCATGGGCAAAATTTTGAATGAGGAATGATGATGTATTTTTCTCATTTTTTGAGTTTGAGAAGGATGTGTATAATAGCCAAACTAAAAAAATTGAGAGTGATGGTTTCCCCTTTCAACCATTGCCGAAATTTTGATGAGCTCATGGCTAGCATTGAGCTTTGAGTGTGAAGGGTATTTTGGGTACTTAAGTCAAAAATTGATTGTGATGGTTTTGGATGTAGATCGAACCCGTCGTGTGTATGTATAGATCTCATAGGTTTAATTAGACTCTAATTGTAAAATCCTGTGTTATTTGTAGAATTTTGATTAAAGTTCATAATTTCTCTTATTAATTTTGGGTTATTGAATTTATAATTATACCTGACCCGCTGATTTTCATTACAGATTAGCAATGTCCCCAAGACGATCATGCTTTCATAGGAGTCGATCGACCTCTCAGCATGTTGAGAGGGAGGCTCCCATAGCTTCTTCATACGGGGGTGAACTTTCATAGCTTTTGTAAATTTTATATTTTGTGTATTGCACCCTTGTTTGTCTCCTTTGTGAGTCATTCGAGAAGAGTTGATGTCCTCCTTCGCGGGGATTAATACATTGAAAGATGTGTTTTGCTTGGCCAACACACATATTAAGTAAAATAGGGCGATTTTATGCTGTATACACTCCGTAGGGTGGGGTATATCATCACGTTATTTGTGTGACAATGTACATTATCCATTGTGTGTAAAACAGTTGAAATCATCTCGCCAATTTATATGGCAGTGCCTCTATCTTGCAGATTCATGAGATGAGTTTCACTCCTTAGAAAATTTTCTAACTGCGTGTTATTCGTTTCAGTTGACTTCCCCCGGGTGTATTCCCGCCTTATGCATCGAGTGGTGGTAGCCGAGAGACCTTCACTACTACTATCGAGACACTGCTCATTGCCGCTACTTCTCAGTTTAATCCGAATAGGCCCAAAGAGATTCATCAGCTAATACGAGATAGGGATCGTTGTACACTATGACGGTTGATTACCGATGCCTCACTTACTAAAGATCCTAGTTCTACTCAGGCTTTGGAGAAGTCAGGTTATTTATTCGGTGATCATGTGGAAGATCCGGATATGCTGACCCTTGAAGATGAGCATTGGCTGAACGGTGATGGCAGAATTTCACTATATATTTCTTCTATTCCTCGCCAGTACTCATTTGCATGCTTAGAAATGCAAACCGTGAAGCGGAAGATGTCTTGGCATCTCACGAATGATCATGAGCAAGTCCATTTTGGATTCATTACCCAGCAGAAGACCGTGGGTTCTGATGGATATATTTACATTTGTGGCCTTTGACCAGGAATTTTGGGACTTGATACATTACAACTAAACGAATTGTCGATAGCTACCAAGACAGTGCGAAATCGGCTTACCAGACTTAGGAGGAAACTCCCTATGAAGTAATATAGGTGATATGGTTGGGTTCACTCTCCAGCAAAGAAATGGTAGAGTCGTATGACGAGCTATGTTCTTGGGCATTAGGGTAATGAGCTGAAGCACAGCGGATTATACGCATCAATACTGGCCACTATGTACGGATTGCTGATCAGCAAATACCACTTCTTAGCATTGTTGGAGCTTTATAATCCGGATACCAACACTTTCTTGACCCGTAATGGAAAATTAGAGTTAGTTCTTCATAAGATGTAGAAAGTTTCTAGACTTCCGATAGGTGATTATCTATATCAGGAGTATTTTCCTTCCAACCGACAGTTGAGACAGTTGAAGAAAGCTTCCTTTGATATGTACAACACGTTTTGAGATCTTACGTGTCACTATCAGATGACTTTAGTGACATAAGCCCCATGGTGAAGAAGAAAACATAGATAAGCCTGAAACAATTCGCTGATTATTTGTTTTAGCATATGAAGAGTAATTCCTATGAAGCGGTTTGTGAGTTAGACCATCTGACGCCCTCAGAGATCAATGACCTGATTGAGAAGACAAGTGCTCAATCAGTCACTACTTCTGCTATTGAGGGTCAGTTTCAAGTGGGGACCAAGTTCTGTACATTCTTGTGGCATGCACAAAAGCGGATTCAGCCCATGACTCTTTTGGTTGGATATCTCACCATTTAGTTGAAGAAGTGCGTCATCCCTTATCAGTTTTTCGAAGCTTTACCAGTAGAAGTTCTCTTCCCGTCCATCTGCTTGCTTGCGGGAAGGATCTCTCCTTACTTCTGGTATGGTCGTCGATATTCACTACAGGCTTAGATACTTAGTTCATGGCTTTACACAAATAGGTCCCAAGCCGTCGACCGAGATCCCTTCTGTCAAGGTCGATCTCCCTTATGCAAATTTGATGACATGGTTCATCCTTCATTGCTCCGATTTAATGTTAGCGCCGAGCACTGCTGATACCTCCGTTCCTCTCTTGCATTCATTAGAAGGGAGTAGGTGGGTAGCGAGAACTTTCCTTGAGGTAAGGCAAAAGATTCACATCCACAAACCCTGGAATTCTTCAAAATGCTTCCCTCGTTTATTTGGCCATTATAATGATTTGGGGATTGATGAAGAGGGGCCAGGGACGGGGCATACTATCCGTGATGTGGGTTGCTTCTGGTGGTTAAAGAACATCCAGCTCGGATATGTCATCCTTCATGTGAAGGAGCGCTGTCACATAGAGCCTTACCTACCATGTCAATTCACTTGCCAGCTTGGTTATGACCAACTGGACATTGAGAATACGAGTTGAGAGCTGAGGACTGAGGGTGGTCTTATAGCTGGTATCCGAGCGTGACTTTGTAACATGACTGGTCGTACGGGTGTTACTTTTGCCCTCCCATGTGATAAGGCGTAAGACACAACTTACTTTTCTCTGCTACAAGTAGCTCATTGTTGCAAATAAGCATGTGAGGTTGAAACACATTACGGAGTTGGAGGCTAAAGAAGAGGTTAGGGCCACCACTAAGACCGTCTGTGACACTGAGCTTCTGGGGAAGCGGGGAAGAAGTTTGCTAGACCCTCTGGCAAAGGCAAACAAATGGTAGAGGATGAAGAGGAGTTCCTTCCCACTGATGATGAAGAGGAGACCCCAGAAGAAGACATCGGCGATGTCGGAGATATTGAGATTGAGGGTGATGAGGAGGTTATCAAGCCAGGTCTGTCTGACTCCTTCTTTTCCTCGAGATCACTTACGAACCTGGTGATCATTTGCTGGGTTCATCTATTTGCTTTGTTTAAGCCTCTACCAACTTCAAAGAAGTCAAGACAGGAGGTTTTATTCGCTGTCTTAACAAAATGACAAATATCCTTCCAGGTGAAGCAGTTAAAGAAGAAGAGCCTCGTCCTTTTCTTCACACGAGATCTCGATCTGCTGCTAAGGCTTCTTCACGCGTTGAGTCATGTGCCAAGTTTGGGCAGAAGTGACCTGCTATTCATAAGGTGGCTCTCTCCCCAAAGAGGAAGAAGGTAGTACACAAGTCATATATCAATCCATGCACTTTTGAAGCAGAGTCATTCAACAACACACCTACTGGTTGGGAAGGTAACATCTCACCTATGCGTTTCCTTTGATCATTTTACTTGTGAATTCTTCGGACCTATTTACATTTGGTGTTCTCAGGGGGTCGCAAAAGAGGTATATTCTCATACAACCCTCTCTTTCCCGACTTTGCTCACTTCAAAGGCCAGATCTTCGTGCAGCAAATGCGTGAGGCTATTGGTGAAGAGGTTGTACATGCTTAGGCTGGCAAGGGTGCTGATATTGGCAAGCTTGGTCCAGCCATGAGGATCTCTAGCCTAGGTATATCTAATACTGGTAATACACCATTTAAATAGCAATTACGGGAGTTGAACAATTTCAAATCCGTCGATTCGCTAATAGTTTCTATGCTTCATGCTCTTTTAGAGAAGATGAAGGGAGCAAGTCCAAGTGCCGAGACTAGGGAAGTTGCTGCAGCCACAGAGGGAGAGTCCGATCTTTACTCATTCTGAATTTTAGCTTCCCTTCCTTTTGTCTAATCTCTATCTTCAGTAGATATGATTATGGAGGGTTTGGCTAAGGATGAAACCCTTCATGATGCTGACATCGAGGAGTTGGGTGGGCGCACATTCGATCTAACTCCGAGCTCCTTCAAGGTTGACAATATGTTTCTTGATGATATGTTATTAGAGTAAGCCCATCACGAAGCTGTAGGACTATATATGGAGGCTGGTTCATCTGTCAGTAGTGAGTTTTATTGCAACTTTTCCATAATTCATTTGTCAGTCCTTACTTAACCACAAGAGAGTTTTGATTGTAGGACAAGCCAGCAGAGCTGATGCAACTACAATCATCGGTGCTTCTGATCAGCCTTAGGATCTTAGCTTCCCACCATTGGAGGTGGCTACGACTGCAACACAGCCACCTATCTCTCAGCTTGAGGCTACTCTTCCCTTAGATCTGATGGTTACAGAAGCTACCATTGTAGGGGATAGTCCTACAGTATTAGTCGCAAGACTAGCTAAAGAAGCCAGTACTTTGACGAATATCGTACCTACCACTATTCTAGTGATTCCCGATGTAAGTTTGGCAGGGTCAAGCATGGGACGCGAAGCTGAAGGGTCCTCTACTGGCATTAGTAAGTTTTGTTTTGTAACTTGCTTTGAGTTTCCAGCCGATATTTAATAACGTAATATTTCTCCTTTCTTTTTTCAGAGCTTCCCACATCTTTAATGAGCTTGTCATGGCTTTGCTGAGAGATATTGATCCAAGCAAGGAGATTTTCTGTATGGATCTTGGTCATTTCAATTCTTTTGTGAGCAGAATGAATGAGAAGATCCTTTATCGAGGGTATTCTTTTGATATGTTCAGGTGGTCTCTTGATCATCATATGATGCTAGTCTAAGAGGAAGGATATCCAGATTTGGCTAATTTTCTCACCACAGACTTAGCCACGCTAGAGCGTGAGTTCCTAGAGCTGGGGGAGCTACAGTCTACAGGTGCTACTTCATATGTTGCTAGTCGGCTGGAGTCTCAGCTAAAGCAGTGGCGTGACACCCGGATGTCCCTTGGGAACGAGTTCAGACACAAGAGAGTTATATCACATAGATGACAATGGTTCTCTTAAGAAAATACAAGAGCTTGGCTGAATTGCTTGGCTTTGTGGCTTCAATCGATGAGAAAATTACTGATCTTGAGAAGGCCCTGAAGCATGCTAAAGATTCTCGCGCTGTTCTCATAGGAGAATTAGCTGATACATAAGACTCTCGAAGACAGGTACGAGAGAAGTTAGAGCCTACGAAGGAAAAGCTGACCAAGCTAAAAACTAAAGCTTCGAGTGTATTAGATGCCACTGAAGATTCTGTCTGGGCTGAGTTACAGACTAAGCTCGAGGACTCTTATGAGAAGGAGATCTCTATGTTAGAAATTCAAATTCATGGCCGTAAGATGTATTTGGACTGATAGAGCCACTTTTTTATCTCCTTTTGATTTTGCTTTGTTTGGGTCAAAAGTTGATTTCATTACCTTAAATCTATTACAACTTTAATCGTTACAATAAACTCGAATAAAAAGTTGATCTTTTTATAAGATCTCCTTACACAATGAAAATAAAAATTACAACTTTCTCAAATAATACACAACAGATATTTATCGCTTGTTGTTTGTGTGGGATCTTTACCTGTGCCGGGGACGTTGATATCCTTGGACCACCACGGATTAGATCCAGTTGTCAAAAAAAATAACAGAGCTCCTACTTTACCAAGGAAGTATTCGCTTGAAGCATTAAAATCGACCAAGCGATAGTAGCTCTTCTCAAGATTAAGACCAAGCTTAATCTCAAGGAACGGACGGGGGAAATATGGGTTCAGATCCTTCGAAAGCCTTCCTCTTTATGCTAAAGTTTGTCGGGATCGGACTTGCCTTCAATGTAAATTCGTGCTTCTTTGACTCCTCAATCCAGCAGCATCTCGTCATCTTGATCAATTCGTCCCCCTTTGAAATGAGCCCCTAGGCTTGTATTTATAGGCTTCAGTTAGTGAGTTTTCAGATAAGAACGATGGATTTAACCTTATCCTCAATTGACAACTGTGTAACCATGTTTGGAGATGATATCTAAGCAGTTAGGAACCTCTGGAATAGATGAAATCCTGTAAAAATAGATGTTATGGACAGTTCTAGGAGCGGGACAGATCATGGTGACCCGTGCGGCCGCGGGTCACCAAGAGGTGACCCGTGGTTACTATAATGCGGGGGTGACCCACGGTTACTGTAACGCAGGTCTCCAATTGGTGACCCGTGGTTACTGTAGTACAGGTCTGTGGTTACTGTAGCATGGGTACGTGGTTACTGTAGCACGGTATTGTAGCGGCATTAACTCACTCATCCGACCTTGGAATGAGTTGATTCAAGATGTGTTAGAAAGCTGACGAAGAGACCTTCAACGTTGAACATTTGAATTTTTCCAGATTCGAATTATATCATGGTCAAAATGTTAATTTTTTGTGCGGGCCACTTTGAGGTGTTTGACACTTTCTGACTTCTCCGGACTTGTATTGTGCATTCCGTCATTCCGTTGACTTGTACACTCCAATGACTCACTTTGTATATTTGTTAGATTCTACAGGGCTGGATAATCCTTTCCTGACTTGAATAATGATGCTTATCGTCTGTATTTTGCCTCAAGCTGCGTACAGGAACCCATAGGTAATTTTTGACGCCTACGGATACCCCCTCCAAAGTATTTCAGACTCATTCTTTTATGGAAAAGTCCAGAATACTTTGGATAAGACAGGCCCTATCTTCAATCTCTTTAGTATTTTGTTGAGGAGATCGCATAAAAGGACCTGTGAATTACCTCAATTCTTGACTTTTTCAGCCTTCAGTCTATTCAGTATTTTGTCGAATAGATGAAGTTCTTTCGGTACTACGTTTATCATCTGATCGTTGTCAAAATCTTGAACTGAAGTTGATACGTAAGTTTCTGAACTTAGCTCATGTCGTTGAGTTGACATTGACCTGATCATCTTTGTCGGAATTGGTATCTGAATGTGATTGAACTCCCTGGAATCATCCTTTGATCTGGAATTTTTCCTTATCCTTATTATGGCAAAATTATCGATGCGTTGACCGACATTGACCTTTACAGTAACGCATTGTCCGACATTGGCCTTTGTTGTAACGTGTTGATCGGTGTTAACACAGTTTATACTCATACGTTTGCTGGAATCTACACAGTTTAAGCTCTTAAGGTATTGGAGTATGGCGGTCCCAAATTTTAGGCTATACGACCAACTATTGAAGTTGTTTCGTCTGCAGATATGGATCTTATCCCAAAATTGTTGGATGCTCAAGTCACGAGACTAACTAATGAAGCTGATGCGTTAGTGACTTTTGCATATATAGGATTCTTAGCAAACCCTCAGCCATCAACGGGTTTGATGAGCCTTTATTGACTACCGTTTGCGTAGGGCTAGCGTGCGAATTGTTTAAGTCCGTTTCGCAAGTTATGTTATGCGAAAAGAGTTAACTCTTTTAGTGCTACGATATTGAATATGTAGACTTCATCTTTCTCATAGGAATAGATTACCCAGACGCATGTATCAGATGCAGACTTAGGATTTTCGGCAAATCCTCAGCTATCAACGGATTTGACGTGCCTTTATCGATTACCGTTTGAATCGAGCTTACATACGGATTGTTTAAGTCTATTCCGTTTGTGACGTTGTGCTAAAAGAGTTAACTCTTTTAGTTCTACGATATTGAATGCGTAGAATTCGTCTTTCTTACGGGAATAGACTACCCGGTAACGCATGTTAGACGCTGACTTATCCCTTCTTAAGATTCGGGATAAATGTCCCTAGACTTGGACTTTGTTGTCTTTTTCGCTTGATGAAAGACTAAACCGGCAACGTGTATTAGGTATAGGCTTATCTCTATTTAGGAGTCGAGATAAAGTTCCCCATACATGTAAGGCATGATTTTGGCGTTATTAATAACGGCCTGACATAATATCGAATATGTGGGCTTTTGTCCTTTTTAAGGTAAAGAACTAAACGGAAACACGTATTAGGCGCTGACTTATCCCTACTTAGGCTTCGGGATAAAAGTCCCATACGTGTGAAGTATGGATTTTGGAGTTGAAAAATGGTGTTTTCTCTTGGGGTAAAGACGAACCCGATGCTAAAGAGGAAGAATTTTATATTCTATCTCCAGGTCTTCTTTTAGGGTAAAAACAAATCCAATGCGGGAGAGGAAGAATTTTATATTCTATCTCCCAAAGCTAAAGAGGAAGAATTTTATATTCTATCTCCAGTTGCAAAGAAAACTCAAAGTGGGATCTTCACTTCAAGAATCCGGGAAGGTGAAACTAAGAGTGAGATCTCCACTCCGAGAATCGAAAATAATCCTAACTGTCGGAAGGTTTGATTACCAAACTAAAGATAGATTTCTTGTTTATCGAGAGTGAATTATGGTTTTGGCCCTAACTATAGAAAGGTTTGACCAAGTAGGAGTTCGAGGTGACCCTAACAATAGGAAGGTTTGATCGCTCGATACAGAAGTGAACCTCTCGTTCATGGAAGGAATCGAGAGGGGATTTTGGCTTTGGCCCTAACCGTAGGAAGGTTTGACCAAGTGGGAGGTTTGAGATGATCCTAACTATAGGAAGGTTTGATCACTCGATTCGTGGACCTCTCGTTCATTGGAGGAATCGAGAGAGGATTTTGGTTGTGGCCCTAACTGTAGGAAGGTTTGACCACTCGATTCATGGACCACTCGTTCATTGGAGGAATCGAGAGTGGATTTTGGTTGTGGTCCTAACTATAGGAAGGTTTGACCAAATGAACAGTGAGAGTGGGAGTATAAACTATAGTGGGATTGTTGATTCGTACAGATCACTCAAGAGGGTTCCTGGTGTTAAGTGATAAATACTTAACACGAAAGGGTTTGACAATCGTCAACAATCAGGATATTAAAATTTTGAGTACTATGTCTGGACTCTAACAATGGGAATCTTGAGTGCACAGACGTAGTAGGAGTTTGAGTGGGAGTTTCTTATTCATCACCTTCTTGTAGTGACCGAGTTATCCTTAAGAATACACTATATAGAATTATTTCGGGAACTTCCCATTACATGAATCATCCACCCCAAGCTTCCTTCGAGAAACTGGGTCTATTATTGTACTTAGTTGCATGACTGGGTTATCCTTAAGAATATTATGTATAAAAATTCTTTAGGAACTTTTCTTCAAAGATAGGAAACAGTTTAGACTCATATACATGTTGGAGTATCAGGGAGCAGTTTAATCTCATATACCGATTGGAGAAGTGAGAAGCGGTTTATACTTGTATACTTGTTGGAGTCTCGGAAGGAGCAATTTATACTCTTATACTTATCAGAGTCTCAGAAGGAGCAGTTTATACTCTTATACTGATCGGAGTCTTTATTCGGCTTAATTTAACGTTATGATGCCGTCTTCAACTAAGGTTTGGATGCTATTCTTAATAGCGAAGCAAGCCTTAGTAGGATGAAGGAGCCTCCTGTAGTACGCACAGTACTTTAGATCCACAGTGTTATCAACTTCCTCCTGATCTGTGATAGGTGGTAGCTTGATCTTCTTATCTTCAAGGAGGGACTCGAAAATAGCTGGAATATCTTCATCCTTCAAAGAGTACTCTTTTTGGAGTTTTAGACCCGAAGTATTTCGCTGTCTCCGGGGTTGTTGTTGTGATGTCTGATTAACATCAAAAATTACTACAGGTGCCTTCCCCTTACCACGAGAGACGAAGCTTGAGTTCGGAGGATTAGCCATCGGTTGGCTTCTCTTGACTTGCTTCCTTCTGAGGAAGCGTTCGGCCTGCTCTCTGCACATCTTCAACTCTTTCCAGGAATTAGAGGGTACTACTCTCATAACTTCCAACACGTCTAAAGAGAGGTTGTTGTGACAGGTTTGGAGGATGAAGTCCTCTGTGATCGGATCACGGTAATTCGTTGCCTTATTCCGAAAGCGCTTGACGAAGTCGTCGACCGTCTCGTCGTATTCTTGTTTCTCATCAAAGAGTGTCCTGATTGACACCTCGGCATCATCATCAAAGAAGTGGGTGAGGAATAGGTTCTCCAGGTCATCCCAGCTATTGATGCTTCTAGGCTTGAGACGGCAGTACCAATCGAAGGTGGGCCTGCGAAGGGTGCCAACGAATGATCGAACCATCGGGGATTCATTCCTAGAAATCATACCCAAGTGAGACTTGAAGTAAATTAGATGCTGAGTAGGTGAACCCTTCTTGTCAAACGGCGTGAAGTTGATTAGGTTGAACTTCGCCGGGTACAGGATCGAATCCCACTCTCTTGGATAAGGACATGGAATACTGGTCTTCTTCACCTCTCGAGCAGACATTAGAGTGTTGATTTCTCTCCCGAGATCTTTCATCTTCTCGTCCTTGTCTGTATCATACTTTGGACGATTTCTGAGAGGAACAATGTGGCCACCCTCGGTATTATCATCTTCGGTGGGACCACCCCCAGCGTCGTTATCTTTAGTGGGGTCACCCTCAGCATTCTGGCCAATGAGAGGGTTATCAGCATTAATGTATATATCCACGTCTGAATTGGTAACTACTTGGTCAACATTGTTGCGATGACTGGATTCACCTATCTGATTCGACAAGGCTCGGATCTGTTGGTCGTGTATTTGCCTCATCTCCTGCATAAAATTTTCATTTCGATTTTGAATGCTCCCTTCTGCTTGGCTAGAGGATCCTCAAGCATCTTGGCTACTTCCCCGGTGTTAATCATAAACACTTAGTAGGATTATACTGGAGTGGATACTGTTTTATCAGAAGCGACTATAGAGTTAGCATCTGACGCTTCATCATCCGAGGATAATCCC
Organism: Asparagus kiusianus; assembly: GCA_022839385.1. Lineage (NCBI taxonomy): Eukaryota > Viridiplantae > Streptophyta > Magnoliopsida > Asparagales > Asparagaceae > Asparagus > Asparagus kiusianus. Next base: position 481,282 of record BQKN01000566.1, read on the forward strand.
CTAAACATTCTTTGATAATCTCTTTGTCTAATGGTTCCTGATCGCAACCGGGTTAGACGATGCGATATGAGCGGGTCAAAACTAAAAGGTCAAGTCGATTTTCCCTTGTAATCCATATTAACCGTGACTGTGGATTTTTTAGGTCCGATAGCTTCTAGCTGAAGTTGACACACTAATTAGGCTATTCCCGAATTGGCTCCTCTTCCTGGAGAAAAGTCGAGGCTAGAACCACTTGAAACAATCGGAGATTTTCCCTTATTGACCATGTTGATGGTGACTTCTGGGAATTCATCATCTCGAACGACCGATCTTTTTTTGTGAGAACGCCTTGATTTGGGTTTCGACGCTTCAGAGGAAAGTCTTTGGAATACCGAGAGCCTCTGTGAAGCGGTCTTGGTGTAGCTATACGCTGATAATACTACCCTGATAATTTTGGCACATGGACAATAAGAGTTCGCTTCTCGGTTACTCCTTTTCCGAGGCTTGTTCGTACCCCCAGCCCGATAGTACAACTTATAGGCATGATGACCGGAGCAATCTACTGCTTGTCAGCATAACTTCTCAGGTATAACAACGTCATCTGACGAACACGTTTCCTTCTGAGGACTTGCCGCTTTGATGGCGTTCTCAAGAGTCACAAGTTTGGAGCCACACTTTCGTGAGCGCGGGACCTCAACGGGCTCTTAGGCACTGACTTGTAGTCTGAGGCAGTCGACTACGAGAGTTTCCTCTTTACGAGAAGCCTCAGACTTGTTATAAGGGTGAGTACAACCCCTAGCTCAATGAGTTTCTCGAGGTTCAGTCACCGGACCCAAGCGCTCTTTGATCAAAACTTTGCCTCTATCCTTGTGCAAAGGACCCAGACGATCTGCCATTGGCTTCTTGCTTTTGAACAAGTCTACACTGCCACAAGGCTTCACTAGAAGTATTAGATCAATCAGAGCAGGGGCGGGACTCGACGGAATCATAAAAACGGGTGCAGAGTGTTTCCTATCTTGGCTCTGGCGTGGGTCAGACCCTAGTGATCCATGGCTGGGAGGGTCAGACTTGAGTGACCCACGGCTTGAAGGGTCAGACCTGAGTGATCCACGGCTTGGAGGGTCAAACTTGAGTGACCCGCGACTGGGAGGGTCAGACATGAGTGACCCACGGTTTGGAGGGTCAGACCTGCGTGACCAGTGGTTTGGAGGGTTAGACTTGAGTGACCCACGGCTTGGAGGGTCAGACTTGAGTGACCCGCGGCTTGGAGGGTCAGACATGAGTGACCCATGGCTTGGAGGATTAGACTTGAGTGACCCGCGGCTAGGAGGATCAGACTTGAGTGACCCATGGTTTAGAGGGTCAGGCTTGAGTGACCCGCAATTTTACATCTTTTCGGCCGCTGTCTTGGACTTTGGCCTCCAAGTTTGATGCAATCTTGGTTGGTTCTTGGCTATGTCCTTCTTCTACATCTTTTGTGCTTTTTGTACAAGAATTCACGTGTACACAAGCAGTGAACAATGCTTCTGGATGTGTTTCTCAAGTGTCAAACAGGTCCTTTTGACTTGGATCCATTCATTCGTTGAGGACTTGGAGAGTTTGTCATTCGTCCGCTGTTAGGGCGCTCAACGCTTCTTGAATTTCAGATCCGCTTCATAACAGATCCTGTCTACAGGCTCTAAAGCCTTAGTGAATTAGCGCGCGAGGCGTTAGCGCTACCTTTGCCGAGCTCTTTCGGATAAAGTAGGTGCGCCTTTAATACTCAACTCTTTGATTGAGGAGGAGTTCAGATTTGTAACTCCGACTTCATTGGAGGCCGGATGGGCAGTGCGAGGTGCGATTGCAGCAGCAACAGGGTCATTGATCTTCTTATGCTTGTGAGAGGTGGAGGATCTGCAGGAGAAGGACGACAGATATTCCTCGAACTTAGCCTGGTCGAACTCGTACTCGACCTCTACATCAACCGGGATCCGGATCCGAGGTTACGACACATCACCTTCACAGAAAGGCTGTTGGCTCTCACTATGGTCGCCAGCGTGTTTGGGTCAAAAGTTAATGTTTTCATTGCCTTGAATTTATTACAACTTTAATCATTACAATAAACTCAAATGAACAAAAATTGATCTTTTTATAAGATCTCTTTTACAATGAAAATGAAAGATTACAACTCTTGTTAAACTACACACAAATCCTATTTATTAGTCTCTGTTTTGCATAAGATCTTTGCCTGTGCCGGGGAAGTTGATATCCGTGGACCACTGCGGATCAAATCCGGTTGATAGAAAATTGACAGAGCTCCTACTTCACCAAGAAAGTATTCGCTTGAAGCTCTAAAATCGACCAAGCGAAATCAGTAGCTCTTCTCGAGTTTAAGACCAAGCCTAATCTCGAGGAACGAATGGTAAGGGCTTCAGATCTCTCGAACTCTCTCTCTTTATGCTGAAGAACTTCAACGAGATCAGTTAACCCTCCTCTAAAATTCGTGCTCCCTTACTCTCCAACTCGACAACACCTCCTCCTCTTGATCATCAAATCCCCCTGTGAAATGAGCCCCTAGGCCTGTATTTATAGGCTTTGGTTAGGGGGTATATAGATAAGAATGAGTGATTTGGCCTTATCTTTAGTCAATAACAGCCTAACCATGTTTGTGGATGACATCAAGTCAGTTGGGAACCCTAGGAATAGATAAATCCCGAGAAAACCATTTAAAACTATCGAAAACGCATTTGGGGATCAAAACAACGCGACGGGTCCTGCTGACCTGCATGGGGCATGGGTCGGCACGGTTTAACGCGCGTGGGCATGGGTAAGATCCGGCTGACCCTCGTGGGTGTGGGTTGGCACAGTCTGACCTGCACGGGCGTAGGTCAGATCCGGCTGACTCGCGCAGGCGCAGGTCAGCACGGTCTGACCCACGCGGGTGTAGGTCGGCATGGTCTGACCCGCACAGGCGCGGGTCAGATCCGGTTGACCCGCACGGGCACGGGTCGACGCGGGCTGACCCGCGTGGGCGAGGGTCAGCTCGTGCGGTCCAGCCGTCGCGCGGGTAAGTTTGGTACATGGGCGTTCATTTCGTCTTTTTTTGTTTTGTGTATTCGGTCATCTTGTTAACTTGTACGCTTCTCTAACTTACTTCATGCACTCGTTATCTTCTTTATGGTATTCGGAGCTGACTGACAAGCGCGTCGGGTACTTTAGATCTGACCGACAAGCATGTCGGGCACTTTGGATCTGACCGACAAGCACGTCAGGCACTTTGGATCTGACCAACAAGCGTGTCGGACACTTTGGATCTGACCGATGCACGGCGGGCACTTTGGATCTGAATGACAAGCGCAGTGGGTACTTTAGATCCGACCGATGTGTGCAAACTAACTGGCGAGCGCGCGTTGTCTAATGTGCACCAGCTGACTGACGGGCTGACTGATAGGTATGAATGCCAATTGGAGGTGGCCGGTGAGTGCACGAGACACAGTTGCTTCGCCATTTTAGTTCATGCACTTGTCAGCATCAAATAATCCTCTTAGACTCGGATAATGACGTTTGTCATCTTTTCTCTGTCTCGATCTGTGTGTGGACACCTATAGGCATTTTTAGACGCCTACAGGCTTCATTATGAAAACAAAGTTTTTTCAGTTTATTTCTTTTATTATGATTTTTATTCCCTCTGGAACAAACAATCATAATACTTATAGGATTTTGGCAAACCCTCAGCCTTCAACGGATTTGATTTGCCTTTACTAATTATCGGTTGAATCGGGCTAGCATGTGAATTGTGTGAATCCGTTTCACAAGTAACGTTGTGCTAAGAGAATTAACTCTCTTAGTGCTACGATATTAAATACGTAGATTTTGCCATTGTTATAGGAATAGGCTACCTAGCAATATGTGTTAGGTGTAAACTTATGGCTTTTTGCTCACCCTTAGCCCTCAACGAATTTGATGTGTCTTTACCGATTACCATTTGAATCGGGCTAGCATGTGAATTGTCTGAGTCCGTTTCAAATGTAACGTTGTGTTAAGAGAGTTAACTCTCTTAGTGCTACGATATTGAATACTTCGACTTTGCCTTTGTAACGGGAATAGCCTACCCGGCAGCATGTGTCAGATATAGGCTTATCTCTATTTAGGGATCAAGATAAAGTCTCCCAGAATGAATTCTGGTATCTTTTTCGTGGTGAAAGACTAACCAGCAACGTATATTAGGCGTAGGATTATCTCTAATTAGGGATCAAGATAAAGTCCCCCATGCATGTAAAGCATGGATTTCGACGTTATTAATAACAACCTGTCATGATGTCGAATACGTGTGCTTTGCCATTTTCATGGGAATGTGCTACCCGGTAGTATGTGTTAGATGCAGACTTATCTCTATTTAGGGATCAAGATGAAGCCCCATATGCGTGTAAGGCATGGATTATAGCGTTATTAACAACAACCAACCATGATATCGAACATGTGGGCTTTGCTAATCTTACGAGAATACGCTACCCGGTAGCATGTGTTAGATATAGACTTATCTCTATTTAGGGATTGATGCGGCATAAACATGTACCAAAAATGTTGCATGTGCACAACCGTGTCAAGTTATAGTATAAAGATATCGATCCCATGAGGAAGGTGTTTTGTAGGAGAAAATATAAAATCGGTTCTTATGTTGTGTGCGTGAAAAAATAGGAGTGATGAGTGAATGTGATTGTGAAGAGATTGAGAGAGTGAAAATAGTGTGTAAATAGGCGAAAAATGTAAGTGAGAGTGGATGTGACAAAGAATGAATGTGATTAATAAGGCAAGAAGGAAAAATCAAATAAAAATCAAGAATGAAAAATAAAATTCAAGAATAAAAGAAAATATAAGAAATTAAAGATGGTGGATTTAAATATAGATATGGGTAATCTAAAATTGAACCCACTTCTTAGAAAAGGGTGATTCCCTAGAGGGTTCTAGCCTAAAGGCGAATCAAACAAAATAAAAATAAACAAAAAGAAAAACTAAACCCAAGAGGGTTCTAGCCTCACGGTGAATAGTACAAGAAATTAAAATCTAACTATAAAATAAATTACAAAATCTAAACTACAAAATAAATTGCAAGAATTAAATGCAAGAAAATAAATCTACTCTATAAGCATGAAGTAAATCTAATCTATAAGCATGAAATAAATCTAAGGCAAGAGGGTTCTAGCCTCTTGGCTATTTAACAAGAAAATAAAATTTAATTATAAGCATAAAAATAAATCTAAACTAATAAGCAAAAAGAACTAAAAGAGAAAAAGAAAAGAAATGCAAACCTTTAAATAATTCTTCATCTCCATCTTCATCATCTAACAAAGAGAAGAAATATTTAAAGTGATGAAAAAAATTATTATTATTAATTGTAACAAAAAGTTACAAATTTAGAACGCCTTCTCAATTAAGAGTAGCCATTGGATTAAAATCTTATCCAAAAACAACAAAAATCAGCCACACATTCGTAACAAACTGTACGTCGTATCGAGACCAGCATCGATAGGGGTATCGATGCTGGCATCGATGTTTACTTATCTCCTTTTTCAGCCCGCAGCTTCCTCTTCTCTTTGGCTTTTAGGCTTGGGATTTGGGCTTTGATATATTTTTCTTTTCTTCTTTTGGGCTTTGACATTTTTCCATCTTTTGGTTTTGGCCTTTTGGATAATTTGGCAATTGATTTTCTAATGGGCTTCTTTGCTTCATTTCTTCATTAAATCAAGGGATTTTTGTTGATAGATTGGAGTTTGAGATTTATTCTTCATTAACCTGTAATAACAAAATAAAAATAATTATTAGTGGTATATTTATTCATATAAAATAGATAATGATGGTATAAAATTATAATAAAATATGATTATCAAATACCCCCACACCTAAACTTTTGCTAGTTCTCTAGCAAAGAAAGAAAAATGAAAGAAAACCTAACTCACTTTTGTAGAAATCGCGGTTGTATTTAGCGCATACAACAAGCCTTTAAACCCCTAGGTTACCCTAGTGGACGAGTTGTAGTCTCGTGAGGGTTTGCAGTGAATATACCCACAAAATTCGGTCAACTTGCCAAATTAAAGAAGTTAGTAAAGAACTAAATTTACTTGATAATTGAAGCTAGTTATTACTCAAGAAAACATTTTTATATATAACTCTAAGGTATATTTCATAGAAAATCTTCTCATTATAGCAATACAAAACTAAGCCAAATTTAGAAATTTAATTTAAAAGTTTTGAAAAGAATATGCTAACTCTATGTTTAAAACAATATTCAAGTTGCTTGATCTAAAATATTTTCCAAGACCATATATACAAATATAATTATATATAAAACATTTATTAGTATTTTATTTTTATTTTTATTTTTTTATATTATTATTATTTTTAACTCTTTCTTCCTTGGTGATTTTTTTCTACTTTAACGGGCTTTCTAAGCGACCATTTAACGAGTTTTTGGCCAATGGATCCCAACCCAATTGGATTTAGGTCATTAAGTATGGAAATACTCCTTGGGCTTAATTACTCGATCAGCTTAGGCTTTGTAAGACAGAATCACCTTGAATTTAAGAGTTTTTTTCTTTTTTTTTTCTTTTGGTGCCCATTTTTCGCACTCTTCTTTTTGCAATTTTTTTTATATGTATATGTGTATATATACTGAAAAATATGTAAGTCAAGCCACTTTGAAAATTTATTTTTAACTCTAAGATAAGCATGTATTCCATATTTTAAATAAAAAACTAAGTTAAGTCTTAAGTAAAGTATACTACTTTGAAAACCATTTCTTAAGAACTTTATTTAGAGTTATCATAAAAAGTGAACTTGAGTAAATAACAGATTAGAAAATTTAAAATTTATCAAATAAATCAATTATTATATAACTCTATCAATTTAGTAAGTGACGATATTTTTATAATTTTTTTAAGGAAAAGGAAAATAATGACAAAAATGCAACTAAAAATTTAAAATAAAGAGAAAAAATAACTAATTCACATCCCCACACCTAAATTTTGCATTGTCCTCAATACAAACTCTATGATGCATAAAGTAAAGCAGATAAGAAGTAAAATACTTATATTTGGTCGGCTGATAAAAATCTGCAATTACCTTTGGTCTGAGGGGGATAGAATCAAAAATTTATTCTTCTTTCTCTTTTTTTCTTTTTTTCTTTTTTTTCTTTTTTTATTTTTATTTTTTTCAACTGAATAAGAAACTCTCGAATGAGAGAAGAATAAATTCTTTTTATTATTTTGAAATAAACAAAATAAATAATGTAGAATGAAGTGTTCAACACGAAGAGCTCGTATTCTACATTGAATCCTACCTTATTGTTAAAAATTCTTCCCCAGATTTTAAATAAATTCAGAATGATATAATCAATAATGTGAAATTCCAAGCATTTCGGGGTGTTCAATAATTCTTGCATCAAAGTAAGGTAGCATTATTCGTGTCATGCATTTTGTATTTCTTAATGAACTCGGACTCTTGTACTGTGAAGTTTTGTTTTCTAACAATCAATTCTTCTGTAGAGTTCTAAAAATTTGGTTGTTGATTATTCTTCAAGAATCTAAGTTCATCAAAAAAGAGTTCTTCAAAATTTAATTCAAAGCAGCAAATGTTTAACACAGTTTTATTATTCTCAAGTACCTGATCTGCTTCTTCTAAAAACTCTAACTCTTCTTTAAAAATTTCCTCAAAACATAAATCAGACTCTTCTTCTCCTTCTTCTTCTTCTGATCTTTCCTTAATGTAATTTATTTCTAGAGGCTGATTATTTGGCTGGTCCTCTAGATTAAAAATGTTAAGATCAGCAGTCAAATTCCTAAATGACAGCTTCATTTGACCAGTTCTACAGTTGATGAGAGCATTAGAAGTGGCTAAGAAAGGTCGTCCTAAGATGATAGGTGTCTGTCCTTTGGGATTAGAAACAGGCTGTGTTTCCAAGACTACAAAATCTACTGGAAAAATAAAATCTCCAACCTTAATCAGAACATCCTCTTACTCACCCATAGGAACCTTAACAGATCTATCAGCCAACTGTAAGGTGCATTTGGTTAGGTTCAGTACACCTAGACCTAATTGTTGGTAGACTAAATATGGAAGCAAATTAACACTGGCCCCTAAGTCTAAAAGTGCTTTATCAATGTGAGTATTACCAATGATACATGAAATGATGGGGGAACGTGGACCTTTACGTTTCAAAGGTATGGGATTTGATAGCATTTTACTGATGTTGGCGGCTAAAAAGACTTTCCTTGAAACATTTATTCTCCTCTTCTTAGTGCATAATTCTTTTAAAAAATTAGCATAAGACGGAATTTGTTCAATTATATCTAAGAGAGGAATATTGACCTTAACCTGCTTGAATGTTTCTAGGATCTTTTCCTCTTGAGGGGAGTGTTTCCTAAGCCTTAGTCTATCTGGAAAAGGAGCAACTGGTCTAAACCTATCAAAAGCAGGCTCAGGTTCCGGTTCAGGTTCTTGGTCATCTGAGGAGGGTGATTGTTGAATAGATTCATCAGAAGGAGAAGGAGAAGGAATTTATACTGGATCAAAAGTTTGACTTAGGGGAGTTCTCACTTGATTATCGACCTGTCTACCTGACCGAAGTGAATGGATTGCATTCACTTGAGCTTCATAGGATGAACTGCATCATGTGTCCTTAGGATTGACCACGGGTTGACTCGAAAATTTTCCTTTCTCTCTTTCACTCACGACACTAGCTAGTTGATCAAGTTGGGATTCTAATCTAGCTATAGCTTGAGTGTTGGAATTGAGCATTTGTCTGGTTGATTGCGTAAAGGAATTCAGAGTGCTGGATGTTTGAGTCAACATATTCGTGGTTTGAGTGGAGGCCTTAATTATGGTTTCCAAACCCCTTTCCAAGACATTGAGACGTTTATCCTGATCTGGATTGTGAGGAGTCTGAATTATAGCTTGATGAAGAGGAGGCTGATTTTGATATGGCAGATTGGGTTGTTAAAATTGTGGATTGAAAAGAACTGTGTTTCCCCAAGGAAATTGTTGGGTCAAAGCGGGAGTGAAGTTTTGAGTTCCGGGAGAATTTCCTTGATTCCATGCAAAGTTGGGATGATTTCTCCAACCTTGATTGTAGGTTGGAGAAAATAGATCATTTTTAGGGTGCTGGAGTGCAGCGTTCATCTGTCCTAATGGCTGATTATTTCCTAGGAGAGGGCATTCTTCTGAAACATGGGTAGGAGACTAACAATTATGACATCATTGGGCAGAAACATGATTGATTTGAGCTGGAGCTTATTCCTTAACTTCTAAAGCTTCTAACCTCCGCAGAATCATCGCCATCTTCGCTTCAGAAGCAATGTTGGACTCCAAGGAAGGACCACTAGACTTAGAATTGAGGACTGATGAAACCCTATCATCACAGTGTTCCCACTGCATTGTTTTATCGGATAAACTCTCTAGAAATTCCCAAGCTTCATCTGTGTTTTTCCTCATAAAATCTCCCTGACACATCGATTCTAAAGATGTTTTTGAAGAATAGTCCAATCCTTCATATATGACTTGACACAATCACCATTTTTCTAGACCATGATGAGGATATTAGATTAAAAGATCTTTGAATCGGTCAAAATATTTCCAGAATGGCTCTCCCGAGATAATATTAAAGTTTTAATTGTTGTTCCTTAGCTTTACCGTTTTGTGAATAGGGAAAATTTTCTTAAGAAAAACGGTGACAAATTCATCCCAAGTTGAGATGGAATTTGTCGGTAAGCTGTACAGCTATTTTTTAGCTTTATTCTTAAGAGCAAATTGAATAAATCTAAGCTTAATTGCATCTTCGATTAATTCTCTCATTTTAATCATAATACACACTTCCTCAAATTCCGAAATAAAAATATATGCATCTTCTGTTTCATTTCCAAGGAATTTAGGAAGCATGTTTATGTAATACGGTCTAAGCTCAAAATTTTCTCCATTTGCTTCGGGGAGCCTTATGCAAGATGGAATTGCATTTCTGGTGGGGTAACACATATCCTGAAGAACGGGTTGATTTGCCATTTCTTGGATTGGTTCAACACGGATTAAACGACGAGAATTATCCCTAACCCAAGTTTGCATACACCAAAACAACTTCTTTTTATAATTTTTTTAAAGAAAGAAAGAAAATTAGTTTTTTTTATTAGAAGAAAAAGATAAAGAAAAATCCTAACTAAAACAAATCAAAGCAATCACTTTTCAATCACTCTAATTCTAGGGTTAGCCTAACTCAACTAGACCAGCTCCTAACCAAAAATTCCTACAGAGAAAAGATTAAAGTTTTACCCAGGTAGTTAGCTAGGTAAGGATAGTACTAAAGGGTGATTAAAGATTAATTAAGTACCTCTTTCCTTGTGGAGCGCTTTACGCAACCCCTAAACCTTGCCTTAGACACCAACTAATCTGAGAAAACTTAAACCGGTTCACTTGAGGATTTCTTGTTCTTTATTGAGCTTGATTCCTTAGGGGCCAACGTCTAATGAGTTTTAGAAGGCTTGGGTTTGTGAAGTGATGAATTAGTGATTTGTGGGCTAAGGAAAGGGTGATAAAATCCCTTACCTTATCTTGATTAGGGGTTTTGCCCTTAAGAATGTTTTAAGTATGTGCCAAATCAAGTGCTACAATCACTTTGGTGAATTCCTACACTATATGAAATGCAACTCTAGAAATTAAAAGCGACTAAAAAGGATGATAAAAAGAAAATCTTTATATTTTTTTATTAGGGTTAACAATAAAACAACTATGAGAATGGGGAACATTGTTTGAGTTTATTATCTTGTTAGTTAATGTTCAAGTGAAAGATGGATTTTATTATGGTCAACAAAAATAAATTTTTTATTTTTTTTAAATCCTAATTGTCTCTAATTGTGAAGCTAACTAAAAAGGGTGGAATTGAAAATGCTAGAAAGAAGACTTACCCGAAAGAAATTCTCCAAGTTCTTCTTGATCATCAATCCAAGACTTTCAAGCTCCAAGCGGTTCCTTCACAAGAAAACACACAAGTTAAAAAACTAAAATAATTAAAACCTACTTAAGCACCCTCCCCGGCAACGGCGCCAAAAACTTGATGAGGCATAAATATGTACCAAAAATGTTGCAAGTACACAACCGTGTTAAGTTATAGTCTAAAGATATCGATCCCATGAGGAAGGTGTTTTGTAGAAGAAAATATAAAATCGGTTCTTATGTTGTGTGCATGACAAAATAGGAGTGATGAGTGAATGTGATTGTGAAGAGATTGAGAGAGTGAAAATGGTGTGTAAATAGACGAAAAATGTAAGTGAGAGTGGATGTGATAAAGAATGAATGTGATTAATAAGGCAAGAAGGAAAAATCAAATAAAAATCAAGAATGAAAAATAAAATTCAAGAATAAAAGAAAATACAAGAAATTAAAGATGGTGGATTCAATTATAGATATGGGTAATCTAAAATTGAACCCACTTCTTAGAAAAGGGTGATTCCCTAAAGGGTTCTAGCCTAAAGGCGAATCAAATAAAATAAAAATAAACAAAAAGAAAAACTAAACCCAAGAGGGTTCTAGCCTCAAGGTGAATAGTACAAAAAATTAAAATCTAACTATAAAACAAATTACAAGAATTAAATACAAGAAAATAAATCTACTCTATAAGCATGAAGTAAATCTAATCTATAAGCATGAAATAAATCTAAGGCAAGAGGGTTCTAGCCTCTTGGCTATTTAACAAGAAAATAAAATCTAATTATAAGCATAGAAATATATCTAAACTAATAAGCAAAAAGAAATAAAAGAGAAAAAGAAAAGAAATGCAAACCTCTAAATAATTCTTCATCTCCATCTTCATCATCCAACAAAGAGAAGAAATATTTAAAGTGGTGAAAAAAATTATTATTATTAATTATAACAAAAAGTTACAAATTTGGAAGGCCTTCTCAATTAAGAGTAGCCCTCCTCTTCAAAAGGAGTTACAAAAATTTTCACCCCTAACTCCTCACTCTCTACCCCTATTTATAGTAAACATCAAGTGAATGAGGACCATTGGATTGAAATCTTATCCAAAAATAACAAAAATCAGCCATAGATTCGTAACAAACTGTGCGTCTTATCGATACTAGCATCGATAGGGTATCGATGCTGGCATCGATACGGGCATCGATGCTGGTATCGATGCCCCCATCGATGCTGCCATCGATGTGGACTTGTCTCCTTTTTTAGCCTGCAGCTTCCTCTTCTCTTTGGCTTTTGGGCTTAGGATTTGGGCTTTGATATATTTTTCTTTTCTTCTTTTGGGCTTTGACATTTTTCCTTCTTTTGGTTTTGGCCTTTTGGATAATTTGGTAATTGATTTTTCCATGGGCTTCTTTGCTTCATTTCTTCATTAAATCAAGGGCTTTTTGTTGAGAGATTGGAGTTTGAGATTTATTCTTCATTAACCTGTAATTAAAAAATAAAAATAATTATTAGTGGTATATTTATTCATATAAAATAGATAATGATGGTATAAAATTGTAATAAAATATGATTATCAGGGATCAAAGTAAAATCCCCCAGAATGAATTCTGGTGTCTTTTTTATAGTGAAAGACTAACCGACAATGTGTGTTAGGTATAAACTTATCTCTGTTTAGGAGTCGAGATAAAGCTTTCTATGTAGGAGAGGCATGGATCTGTGATGTTGAGAGATTGTGTCTTCTCTTAGGGCAAAGACGAACAAGATACTGGAGAGGAAAAATTTTATATTTTATCCCCATGTCTTCTTTTGGGGTAAAGACAAATCATGTGCTGGAGAGGAAGAATTTTATATTCTATCTCCTGATGTGAAAGAAACTCAAAGTGGGATCTCCACTTTGAGAATATGGAAGGTAAAACTAAGAGTGGGATCTCCACTCCGAGAATCAAAAAGATCGAGATAACCCTAGCTTTTATAAGATTGGTTATCTGATTTGAAAATAAAATTTCTCATTTATCGAGATGGAACTCTGACTTTGGCCCTAACTTTTATAGCTTTGACTGAAGGGGAAATAATAGAAGCCTTTCATTTATTGAAAAGGAGTTCTGATTGTGGTCCTAACCGTTTAATGGTTTGACTAAGTGTGGGTTATTGAGATGACCCTAACTTTTATAGGTTTGATAATTCAACCTGGGTGGAGGCCTTTCGTTTGTCGAAAAAAGTCCATTTTCTGAAAGTGGACCTCTCGTTCATAGAAGGAATCAAGAGGAGATTTTGGCTTTGGTCCTAACTATAGGAAAGTTTGACCAAACAAGTAGTGGGAGTGGGGTACAAATAACAGTAGGGATGTTGAGTTGTACAAATCACTCGGTAGGGGTTTTCAGCGTCAAGTGACAGGAACTTAACATGAAAGAGGTTTGCTAATTGTCATGAATCAGTAGCTTAAACTTTTGAGTACTGTGTTAGGACTTTAACATTAGGAGTGTTAAGTGCACAAACACAGTGGGAGTTTGGATGGACTCAACCGAAAAAAATTTGGTTGACCCATTGTCAGTTAATTTGATTAGTGAGGGACTTTACTGTGGAGGATCATGAATCAAGCACTCCACAGGTGCATCATGGGAGTTTCGTGAGGGAAGATTGACCGAATGGGTCATTGAATCTCATCTCAACTAAAAAATACTCGGAAAGTCACAGTAGGAGGGTTTTAATCATTTTAAAAATGATTAAATAGCCACAATGGGAGGTTCTTTATCATTTTTATTATAATTAAGAATGAATTATTTAGATGACTGGTCTTCATCTTGAATAATTAGCTGATCTCGGGTTATCCTTAAGAATACCATGCATAACATTCTCCAGAAACTTCCCGTTAAATAGGTTATCCTGAACTTACTAAAGATAGTACTTTTTTAGGATCTTTCTATTTATTGGCATCATAAGTTTGTCACCTTCTTGGGTGATTAAGCGATATGTGCTATTTGAGTAGACTGTCTCTATTAGAAACGGTGCTTCCCATTTGGGTTAGAATTTGCCTTTCTTCTTAGAGTTGAGTATCATTAGTCGTAGGATGATAAGAACCAAGTTTCCTTGATTGAAGCTTCATTGTCGGACTCTTTTATCAAAAGCCCAGGAGATTCTAACCTGGTAAAATTCAATTTATTGCTGAGCCTCTAGGCTCTTTTCATCTAACATCTTAAGTTCTTCGAGATATTTCTGATGTTGTTCCTCCGTTGTCATCCCTGTTGTGAGAGCAATGCGAAGGGATGGAATTTAGATTTCTAAGGGAAGAATAGCCTTATATCTATATACTAGAGAGTATGGAGTCGCTCCGGTAGGTGTGTGAACTATGGTGCGATATGCCTAGAGAGCTTCACCGAGTTTGTCATCCCATTCTCGTTTATTGGTCCTAACGAGCTTTGACAGAATCTTAATAATGGTTTTGTTAAAAGCTTCAGCTAATCCGTTCGCCATGGGATTATATGCTGTCGATGAGACGTCGCCGTTGTCGTGCACGATTCGTCTTGGAACATCGTATCGATAGATGATGTAGTGTTTGATAAACTTGACGACATCGCTTGTCTTTACTTCTTTGAGTAGAATCGCTTCAGCCCACTTTGAGAAGTAGTCGATGATTGCTAAAATAAAACAATCATCTTTGGCTGACGGTGGAAAAATAGAACCAACAATGTCCATTCTACATGTCTCGAATGGCCATGAAGTGGCCGAAGGGTGCAAATGCTTCGAGGGTTGGTGCATGTAATTTGCATGTACTTGACATGCATGACACCGTCGAGCATAATCAACTATGTCCTTGACCATGATTAGCCAATAATATCCTATTCTTCCGAGTCGTTCACAGAGTTTAGGACCGGGTTGGTGTGCACCACAGGTCCCGTCATGTGCTTCCCTGAGAGCCTCCTCCGCCTCTTTGGTTGAAAGGCATCGGAGTAGTAGACTGTCGTATATGCGACGATACAACATCTGGGTCACTATGTTATAATAGAATCTCGGAGCTCTTCATCAGACCGAGTCTCTTTCTTTTATGTATTCTGGTAAAATATTGTGCAAGACATTATAAATAATAGGGAAATGCTAATCTCGAGGCTCGAGTTTAATTCTGACCGAGTGCACCTCTTTGATGTTTAAGGCATAATCTTGTATGAAGAGTTGGTGAGTTGTCACAGTGACCCATTGTTCTGTGTCTGGAGGCTATGCCAGAGATACTACTAGTGTTGTTAGTGTATCTGCATATGTATTCTGGAGACGTGGAATGTACTTAATGAAAAATTCTTCAAACGAGTCTGCCATCTCGATGGCTACCTTGTGGTACGGTATCATGTCTTGATTCCTGACTTCATACTCTCCTCGAATTTGGTTAACTATTAGTTGAGAATCACCAAAAGCTTCGAGATATTTGACCCCTAGCTCTTTGGTGAAATTGAACCCAATGAGTAGCGCGTTGTATTCGGCTACATTATTGGAACATGGCTCGGTGAGTGAGTAGGCTCCAGGTAGCACGTGTTTCTCTGGAGAAACTAAGATAACTCCAACTCCTGAGGATATCTTCGAACTTCTGGGAGCGCTCGCTGCATTAGTTGCCCGAGAAGCACCATTGAAATATAATTTCCACACCTGTTGATGAGAGGTAGTATTGACTTCATGAGTTTCTTCTTCCAAATCTTCATATAATTCGGCTGTATCCTTCATAGGGTTAGCCGCTAGAATATCACAAATCGCTTGCCCTTTGACCAACTTCTATTGCTTGATATGCAGGTCGTATTAGGATATGAGTAGGGCCCATCTCGTTAACCGCCAATTTATTGAAGCTAGTTGCGTCATGAATATCCGGACTGGGTTGACATTGAAAATGACGTAGATCATATGTCCAACCAGGTAGTGTCATATTATTTGAATTGCGAATACCAAAGCAAGGCACTCCTTCTCGATCATTAGATATCGAGATTTAGCGCCTACCAAAGTTTGACTCAGATAATATGTTGTCTGTTCGTGACAGTTGTCATCGTCTTAACGAGTGGTTCATTGCTTTGACACAAATCAAGAATGGTTTACCCGACTTTGGTGCAACAAGGACAGGAGGATTCACCATATATGCTTTGATATCTTCAAAGGCCTTGTGACAGGTGTCGTCCCAAATAAATGACATGCCCTTCTTCGTGAGCTTGGAGAATGGATGGCATTTCCCGGATAGGTTCAAGATGAAATGGTGGATATAATCCAATCGCCCTTGTTGTCCTTAGAGTTCTTTGAGATTTCTTAGGGGTTATAACTAATGTATCACCTTCACTTTATTAGGATCGATGTGGATACCCTTAGTGGTGATGATGAATCTAAGGAATTTACCGCTGGACATTCCAAGGAAATACTTGGTAGGGTTCATCTTCAATTGGTGACTCTACAAAAGATCGAACATTGTCATCAAGTCTTTAATGCGGTCGTCTTTGCTGCGGCTTCTCATGACCAAATCATTAACATAGCACTCGATGGTCTTCTGGAGGTGTTCCTAGAAAATCTTTATCATTGCCCGTTGGTATGTAGCACCTGTGTTCTTTAAGCCGAAAGGCATGACTATGTAGCAGAAAACACCAAGGGACATTCTCAACGCAATATGCTTTTTATCATTCGGCTACATCTTGATTTGATTGTAACCCAAAATCCATCCATAAAGGACAGTCTCTCAAATCTGTACGTGTTGTCGATAATGACATCCGTGATCGGAAGAGGGAAATCGTCCTTTGGGCAAGTCATGTTTAGGTCTCTGAAGTCGATACAGATCCTGATTTTCTCTTTCTTTTTAAGGACCGATATAATATTTGCTAGCTAGTTGGAATGTTGCTCTTCCCTAAAAAACCCAAGACGATTAGCTTTAACTTCAGACTCGATTGCATCCATAATTTATGTACAAAACCGTCTTTGTTATTACTTAACAGGTTCGACATCCGGTTTGATGTTGAGGTGATGCATCACCACGTTTGGGTCAAGTCCCGGCATATCCTCATAATTCTAGGCGAAAACATCTACATATTCCCTGATGAGGGCAATTAACTCTTTCTTCTCACCTGACGAAGGGCTATCACTAACGAATATGGGTTTTGGATTCGCTTCATCACCCATATTCACCTGAAACACTTTGTCTTCGGTGGGAGGTTCTCTTTGTTCGAATCTTTCATCATATTGGATATTCAGGTGATAGATCCAAGGATCTTCCTAAGTTGGCAATTGATCGTCCTCCTCTATTGTGGTGGGATTGGTCATGGCCATATTCGACATCAGGCCTCTGAACATTTCTCCAAGGCTGACGTCGGAGTCCCAACTTGAAGAATTAGATGAGTATCCATCCTTATTCGCTAATCTGTCATTGACTTGCCAGCAACACTCAATCATCGGATGAAGAGACTTAGCTTAGACCCCTTTTATAGCCATAATAATTGATCCGGTTTTCCTTTCGGTACGTAGGCTGGGCGAGGTGGAACTCATGGACCTCGACTAAAACAAAGACCTTCTTCAAGTGTGAAGTTGTATCTTAATTTCTCTATGAAGTTACGCGCTTGTTGACTGTATCTGAACAAGTAAGAACCAGGTTTTTCATTATCACTATCTTCCTTTGAGAAGGGATCCAATGATAGAGTTTTTTCCCCTTTGCCGAAGATTAACTCCTTTTCACCCCCTTCCATAGCAAGAATGACGAGGGTCGTTCGAAGTGAGTCTTGGATACGTTTCTTCATCATACAAGATGACCGAAGCGACATATGTATATTGGGCTATCATACAGCCCCTTCCTTACATTATCAAGACAAGGCGAATACTCTAAATTGTCATTTATTTTCCTTTCGGTAAGTTGCCAAATACAACTACCATCTGACGATTCTCCACCGTCAAAATTGATTGCAAATGGTACAATGTTATTTAGACCCACCCACTTGTAAGTGTGGAATCTTAATAGGCTCCTGAACCTGGACACGCAACCCTAAGCAGGTGGTTACGGGTGTTTTCCCGATATAGGATGGCTTCAACTTGTTAGGAGGACACGTATGGCCCCCAGCCTGAAGAGTCGCTTAGGATTTGTTTACCGAACTCATGCATTCTTTAATTGGAGCTTTGCCCTAATCCTCATGCAAAGGACTAAGGCGATCTGCCATCTTCATTTTGAATTTGCATAGGTCCATGCTGCCATGAGGCTTCACTGGAGGTACAGAATCAAATGGAGTAGGATCGGAGGCTGTCAGAGGCTGAGAAAAATGTTCGAAGCTGGGACCAGGTGCTAAACACCCTTAGTGTTTTACACCAGGTACGAAACACATTTGGTGTTTTGCACCATTAGGTACGAAGGTATGGTGTTTCGGCTATTTGCAGTGTTGTTTTCAATGTTGTTTTGGCCTTCGGCACCCAGACTTATTTAGATTTTAGCGATTCTTTGGCCATCTCTTCCTTCTACAATCCTGTGCCTTCTGTAAGAGAATTCATGCATGCACAAGAAGTGCAAGGTGCTTTTGAATGCGCTCCTCAAGGGTTAAACGGGCTTGTTTGACACGGACTCATTTGTTGGTTGAGTAGTCCATTGCTTGCTGAGATGGTGGCTTAGTCATTTGGCGCCTCCTAAATTCTAAGTCTACTTGAAATTGGAGTCCATCCACCTGCTCCAGAGCTTTGGTGAACTAACGGGCAAGACGTTAGCGTCGCCTCTGACGAGCCCTCTTCATTAGAATTAGCGTAGCTTCAATGGGAAACTCCTTGATTGATGAGGAGTTGTTCCCAGCATCAGATTTGGCTTGGTTTGGTATTAGAGAGGCGATATGGTGAAAAACAACACTCTGTGTCTTCAGATCCAAAGACCAACAAACCTTCTTAAACAAAGAGATCTTCCTGCACTTGCAAGAAGAGGAGGATCTGGAGGAGGAGGATGAGACGTACTCCTTGAACTTCTGCTGGTCGAACTCATACTCGACGTCTGCTTCAATCGGGATCTTGATTAATGGTTATAACACTACAGCCTTAGCAACAAGGCTGTTCCCTCCCACTATGGTGCCCAGCGTGTTTGTGTCGGAAATTGATTTTTTAGTGGAATCCATTACAATCGTTTATCAATTTTTCCAGATTAAAAAAAGATGAGTCTTTTCATAAGACTTCCTTACACAAAAGAAATAGATCAACAATTCTCTAGAAACATACATGGATGACGTTTGTCACTCACTGCTTGCATGGGGTCTTTACCTATGCCGATAGTTTATCCGTGGACCACCGCAGATCAGATTTGGTTGATTTTATTGTCTCGTGAAGGAAATAAGAAATTGAAATGAATCACTAAGCAAGGTGAGGCAAACACACTTCTCGAGATCAAATCAAAGTTTGATCTCATGGGAAGCAGATAACGGGTGCTGAAGGATTGCAGATCTGCCAAACTCCTCCTCTTTAAAATTCATACTCCTCTGCTATTCAAAATGATAGGGCTTCGCCGATAGCTCCAAATTCCTGATCTCCCTTGTATAGGGGCCCTAGAGCAGTATTTCTGTGCTTTAGAAGCTATAATTTTAGATAAGAACGGATGATTTGATCTCACCTTCAATTATAACCACTTTACCACGTTCAAAGATAGCCTCAAATCGGTTAGGGAGGTTCTGGGATGAAATCTTATCAAAAAATGGGCGAAAATAGCTTTACGAGGCTTGAAACACCGCTAGTGTCTCGGCCATTGGCTGGGACACCAATGGTGAATCGATCATAGGACGAGACACCAATGGTGACTTGGCCATAGGCTGAGACACCAATGGTGTCTCGCCCATTGGGTGAGATGCCGCTGGTGTCTCTCCTATTTAGGCGAGACACCGTTGGCGTATTTTTGTTTTTTTGCCTCTAACTCTCCCGTCCGATCACGGAATAAAGTGATCCAAAATGTATTTGAAAAATGGAGAAGAGATCTACAATCTTCAATGGGTGAAATGCACATGGAGTGTGCAAGACACAAGTGGCGCTTTGCTCTTTGTGCATGAAGCATAACTTCCGGTCGAGTCATTTCTTCATTATTTTACCATCCCGTTAACTCGTATGCTTTGCCAACTTGATTCATGCGCTTGTTAGCTTTGCTATAGTATCAGATAATCATCTTTGACTTGGATAATAATTTTCATCATCTTTTTTTGTCTCGAGCTGCGTACGGGAACTTATAGGCAATTTTTTACGCCTACAATTAATATCACTCTAGCAGATGTCAAAAATAAGAATTGTGGGTACAAGCAGATATATTAAAGGTAACAATACAAAGAACACAATATAGAGAAGAGATATCTAATAATAACTATAATTATGTTCCAACAAAAGGAAATAATGTACACCTGATAACTGAGATAAAAATAATGTACCTCTAACACATAAGAGTCAACTGAAATGTACATAGGCACTCAGTCTCCAAAATGAAACACATCTAAAAGAGTTAAAACAAAATATAATAGACTATTGTAGAGCACTAACTATCTATCTATAAATGACAGAAATCTAAGCTGAGTCATCATCAACCTACAGCTCTCCGAACCCCTGACTCGCTACCTGAAAAAGATGAAAACAACGAGCGTCAAAGATCTAGCGAGAACATCTCTACCGCCCCAGGGGAAGGGGTTAGGTATATAAAATACTAATAATATATATATATATATATATATATATATATATATATATATATATATATATATAAGTCATATATTCTGAACTAAGAGGAGTTAAGATTTAAAAATCCACAACGCAAGGTGAGTACATCGAGCAAAATAATCTAAACAAGGAAACCCTCATATATATACCATGTATCTCAAATTGTGGTTCGCTAAATATTAATTTCAAATCCAATAAATAAAAGACGTGACACCCTTGGCTTCACACAA
>BQKN01000566.1:504585-512239 GCA_022839385.1 Asparagus kiusianus
TAAAAACATCAGATATATCATGGGTTAAAGATCTATTATCAAAAAAGAGGCTGAGTGCCTATGTATTTTTTAGTTGACTCTCATATATCAGAGATTCTATTTTTTTATTCTAGTTTACCAGATGTATTTTCTTTTCTTCTGTTGTAATAAAATTATAGTTATTATTGGATGTCTCTTCTCTATATTGTGTTCATTGTATTGTCATCTTTGATATATCTACTTGTACCCTCATTTTTTATTTTGACATCTGCTAGAGCGATATTAATGTGATGGTGGAACATATTTATGCAAAGTGTTTGGTGCATGTCAGGTTTGACATCTTTAGTTTTACACCTATCTTAACCTTCTTCAAACCTTCTCGGTCGATCGGTATCTCCTGAAGCTCTTCGACAGGTGTCTCCCTTTCTTACTCTAGCACCTTCTCCATCTGGAGACACGCCGTCTCGATAGGGAGGCTCTCTTGCACCCCCTTTCCCTTTGTCAAGAGCAAATAGTAGGATTTAGCCTCCCTCTGATTGCTTCTAGCTACATCGACCCCTTTTAGAGTTAGGAACTTCACCATTTGGTGGTATGTGTAGGGGACGGCTCGCAGGAGATGGAGGGCGGTTCTACCTAATATGATATTATGGCCAAATTTGAGGTCCATCACCATAATTTCGACCTGGATAGTGAACTGTCAAGGGTGCTCGCCGACCATCAGAAGGAGAGTAATCATCCCTTCTAGTTGGAGTGCATGCCCCATAAAGCCAACGAGCGAGACTCGACATGGCTACAATCGGTACTTGTTAATGCCTATCTGGTTGAAGGCATCGATGTAGAGGATGTCGACTGAGCTGCCCATGTCAACCATGATCCTCTTGACCAGAAAGCTGTTAATATTTGTCGTGATGACAATTGGGTCACCATGAGGCATCTCCACGTCCTTCAAGTCAGTGTCGTTTAAAGATATGGGCTCTTCCGCTCCTGCCCTCTTGACACATATGTTCACCCACAACGCTTGCTTAGCATATATGTTCCAAGCGTTGTTGGATGATCCCCCCCCCCACTGTGGAATCACTGCTAATGGTGTTGATGACCCCCTTATGGTTGGGTTCAGGGGGTCAATTGTTAGGCTACGACTAGGGACGAGACGACAGAGAATAGGACCTCCTACGGGCTTCCCCAGTGGTGACTTCTCTCCTGTAGAGGTCATCGGTGCGAGAGGTATTGAGAATAGTGAGGGTTGGTCAGGGTGTCGGCTCCCTCATTCGGTCCCTCCTGTCGGACCGGTTTTGGCGGGAGTCAACTCTGGGGGGATGGCTCACCGACTCGGGTCTCGAAAGGAGATCCTTAGCTTATTCCCATACTCGCTAGGTCACCTAGACTGTTTGGGCGATCAACGGTGTGGCTAGTGTAACTTGAGTTGCTGAAGCTGGGACCATTACTACTGTCGGGGTTACTAGTGCCACCGCTGCTACCATTGCCACTTCTGTCACTCTGGCAGCATTCTTGTATACTCGTCCATCTTCCATGTCCATATACCCATGAGCCTTGGCCATCAATTGATCGTAGGTTGAGCATTGCTTCTTGGCGAGTGAATCGGCCGGTTAATTATTTGCTAGGCCGACCACAATGGCCGATATGGCGACCGAGCTCCCTAGGTCATCGACCTCTAGCCGCTTGGCTTGGAACCTCTTGAAGTAGCTTCAGAGCCTCTCTCCAAGCTTCTGTATCATCTGAATGAGCATGTGGGAAGTAAAATTCTACTTAGTGTCAGCCAAGAAGTGGTGCACCAACTTCTGGCTGAGCTACTCAAGGCTACCAATGTATTTTTTTTCTCTAGGGTGTTCAACCAGAGCTTGGCACTCCCCGATAACATGAGGGGAAATCGAGACCATATAGGCAGTTCAGGGGTCTGGAGTAGCGTAATGACATCGGGGATCTCACTGGGCCCATATGGTGGTGTGCTCCCTTCCGTCACAACCGGGCTAGGACTTTCCCAGTCACCTCAGGGTATGGAGGTTAGAGGTGGTGAGGATCGACTCGGCAAGTCGTCTGGCCTGGAGGACGAGATGCATGCTCAATGTGGTTTCTTTGCTATCCGGCATGGGCGGCATGCAGAGGTGTAGGAGCCTTTAGCTGGGCTCCAATTAGAGGATGAGTCGCCGAAGGCTAGCCCCTTGATGGTTGAGGGGCAACAAAATGAGCGGGCTGGGGAGGAGCGATCCATTGGAGGAGTTCGGCGGTGAAAGCAGCGAACTACTGTTGGAAGGCTTGAGTGATCTGCTGAGTGGATTTCTGAAGCTGAGCCTGCGTTACATAATTTGGTTGTGGCTCTCCGGGGATGAGCTGGTCAAGCATATGCCTAGAGTCATACATGATTGCTTGGATAAGAAAAAAGGCCCCACAAGGGGAGCCAAACTGTTGATGTATGGAATCACACAATCAAATAAAAGGAGTTGATAAAATTAACGGGGGTCCTCTAGCTCTCCGAATATCCAGTTCTTGAGCAAGTTTTTCTACCCTGCACAAGTGACAAATCGTAAGAGGGCGGGGTGTGATTCCCTGGTTGTTCCTCCGACAATCAAGTCAGTGGGTTGCTTGTGTGGAGAAGTACAAGGAACTACAGTAGTTATTACGTTCAGAGAGTAGTGAGGAAAAGCTTACCTTCTAATTGAAAATAGTATCCTCTTTTATAGTAGGGGCAGAATAGTAGAAGGGTAATTTCGGCCAAGCATGGGCTGGCGGCCACGACACTCTCAACTTTACAGGTGTCGGCCGACGAGTGGAGAAGAGGTCACTTCAGCATTTAATGCGAAGTGATGGGAGTGTGCGGGGCCGATGTGGTCCGATGTGTCATAAATATTATTGGGGGCAGAGGAATGATAACGCTCATAATGCATTTAATGGCATTTATTTCGAGCTGGTTTGTCATCAATACACAGGAGGGGGCTCGAGGCTCCAGGTGTTTCGTCGCCTTTCTACTCTTCGGATGGTCGAGAAGTAGAAATCCATTTCTAAAATGACTATAACACAAATCAATTTAAATTGACAATTGCCCTTTGGTAGATATCCATGCTCAATTTACTGCTCTTAATCTTTAGAAATACTTATTAAGATAAAAAGATCACGCTTATTAAAAGTTATTGGTTAATTGTTACTACCTTTGTATTAAGGAACATTGCAGCTAATCGTTACTGAATGCTGGAAATTGTCGATAATCATGTTGATGGAATTTCTTTAGCAACTGTCTTTAAACGTCGGTCGCAAAAGAAGTGCCAATTGCCACTGATCTATAAAATGGCTCAAATCCAAATTGCTAACAAAGTGCGGTGCCTTCTCTTTTCAACTCTTTAGAACTAATAAAACCTTAAATTCAAAACAAATTCAAATCTCAAACCCATAATCCAAGTTCTAACATCATAATTCTAGCACCCTAATAAACTCAAATGTTAAAAAAGTCCTAGTTCTAACCAACAAGTGTGAATATGTACGCAAAAGTTGCTTGACAAGGAGATCCGAGATTTTCCAATGACAAGTCCAAATCATGTACGTACTTGTAAGCCACAATTTATAGTTTGAGACTCTCGAGCATAGACACAAATTAAGGAACCAAGCCAAAAATATGGCCACAAAGAAAATAAGTTTGCGTGCTCCAGTTGAGATTAGCATCGCAGGACCAAGCGCTAGCGTGTGCTAGATGAGGCACGCATGTAATAGTCTTCGATTAATGGCCCACCAGTTTAACATGTGACAGTACGTATAAACGCACATGGATAGCATTTCCATCATCTCTGCTGCCTTCTGGCATCACTTATGAACAGAGAAGAATGCTTTTGGACGTTACGCCCACGGTTTTGATTCTGGATTTCGCTTTCTACCAGCCAGTCTTATAAAGTACTGTTGGCAACAATTTGATTATATCTGGTTTTAGGGTTATTTCGATGGTAGTCCGTTACACAAATCTTTCATATATATTTTTGCGATTAGTTCTCCAAAGCATTGCAACTGCTATCCAGTACCTCAAGTTACATAATTGTTTGATAGTAGTCCCTCTAGTATGCGCCCATTTGAACTAGGGGGAATATTTCTTTAACTCTTACTTTTTTTGGTTGAATGCCCGTTTGAACTGGAGGGAATTTTTGCTTAAATTGAACTTTTTCCGATGGAATGTTAATTATACCCTTTATAATACAAGTTCAAACATAGTTTGATGAGAGAGAAGGATTTTGAAATAGGAAATTTTGATTTCGCTGCCCGTTTGTTTGCACGGAAATAACTGTGAAATAGCAGAAGTAGAGTAAGTAGACACAACTTCTGCTACTTCTAGGCAAAAATGTATGTTTGTTTCCATTGAAAATCTATTTCCGCTACTTCCTTAAATGATGACATGGCGTCTAAGTGGCACCTCTATTTCATTGATATTTTTCCGCCTTCAAATGCACTGAAATACGACGAAAGTTGATGTAGGGTGGGGTCCACGAGGGAAAAAAAGGATTCTCAGAACTATTACGTGAACCGGGAATGAAGGTTTAAGAGTTTGTTTGCATTCTGTCTGTTAGCCATATCTTTTTGTGCTCTCGCAGCTTGTGACCTTATTTAAATTGTTGGCATTTATCTGCACCCTTCCTCTTTCTATTACATGAACTGGGAATGGAGGTTTAAGAGTTTGTTTCCATTCTGTCTGTGAGCACTCCTTCTCGTATCCCTTTGCTCGGCCCTTATATTCTTTTAGTCATTCTATTATACTTGTACTCTTCAAATCATATGTTGATCTCTTGTTATTTCTGCATGCCTTCTTCAGTTTCAAGATGGGGATGCTTAAAAAACCAAAGCTTTCATTCCTTGAGGTGGCAACAATGGAAGATACCATTGCTGATGTTGATGAAGAGATGGTAGATTCTGGGTCCGAAAGTGAGGATGAAGAGGTAGCTCTCACGGAGCCTTCAAAAACTGCCATCCACAACAAAGAAGGCCTTCTCAAGAAACTAGAAGATATAGCCTAGCCAGAGAATGCTGATTGGATCGATAAACTTAGCATCGACTATGATTTGCCTGCAGCGATTGACGTGAACGACGACTTAGCACGTGAGATGGCCTTTTACACCCAAGCTTTAGATGCCACTCGACAAGCATTTTGAGAAGTTGCAAGCAATGGGACTGCCATTTCTTAGGCCACCAGATTACTCTGTTGAGATGGTCAAGTAAGATTCTCGCATGTTAAAGATCAAAGGAAAACTTTTAGTGGAGAAGAAGAAGATTGAGGAGGCGGAAGAGAGGAAGAAGGAGAGAGAGTCCAAAAAGATTGCTTAGGAGGCCCAAGCTCAGAAGGACAAAGAGAGGGTGAAGCGGAAGAAATAGGACATTGAGTCTGTTAAGAAGTGGAGGAGACAGAGACAACAGAGTGAGTTTGCTAAAAAAAAAGGCTATTTCATGATTTTATCCTAGTAATATTTCTAAATATTAACCACACAAAAAAGTAAATGAAGAGGAAGAAGTTCTACTTCCATTACTTCTAAACATATATGAAACAAACAAAAAAATGCTATTTCCGCTACTTCCTATTTCATAATTTTAGAAGTTACTTGTATAACCTACTTCTTGCTTCCAATACTTCCATTATCCAAACGGGCCCTAAGTGGAAGTTACGAAATGAGGTTAGTTTTATAATTAGTCACCTATGATTAAGCTCTAAACCAACCATGGATTTTATAGCGGAGGGAATTAATTCAAACTTGCATGATATAGGAATGTAATATCCATTTCATTACTTTGAAGGACTAATCTCAAAATATAAAAGATTTGAGGTACTAATATTGACCTTGATTATATATCTTTTGAAGTTATTTATCTACCATAAAAATAAACTTGAAAGTGAAATTGCAAGTAAAGTTTGAGGTTCTTTACTTTCTTTTTCTAGGAAGAAGTACGTTTCTACCCACATATTAGAGAGGGGCAACTACATATTAGTCCATTAGATTATCCATATTTGCAAATTAGTCCCTCGAATATCAGCATTTTCTCATTACTTCCTCAAATCTATATGGGTCTTGCAATTCGTCCCTCTAGTTTAGTAACATGCGTTTTGAGGGGAATATATCATTATCTTAAATGGAACGTGTAACTCCCTGTGTCGTTAAGACTAGATAATAGTTTCGAAATTTATTTTCTGAAGATGATAAATAAAAAGTTTCCTTTTATTATTATTTTAAAGATATCTCTGCATTTTAAGTTCTTAACTTAGACGTTTTTTTGGGCTTATTTTAAAGACTTTGTTGCGGCTGAAACGTGTCGGTGAGACCTTAAAAGATGAACCTTTGATGGTGTTGACAGCGGATGACTGTGCTCCTCTTTAAAAATAGTAACAATGTATTTTCCAGAGGTTGATTTTAAAACTGCAATTTTGGCATGACAATCTTCAGCTACGCTTCCTCGACGTCTTTTATTTCCAACATCTGTGATTCTTGGAGATTTTCCTTGTTTAAAACAAACATACTCCTTCCTTCTTATTTCACCACTTCCCGGCTTTTTTTGAGTAGTTCAAGCCCTTACACTAAACCCAGCTGCTTTAGCATAAGCACTGTAGAATGTTATAACATCATCTATTGTGTTAAATTCTTACCCTTTTTTTGGCCTCAACTCATCTGATACTTGAGGAGTATATGTCGAACTATCGTCATCCAAGTTTAATTCATTTGCTTCAGTGTCCAAGTTTTTCATTTCTCATAAAAAAATTTAATTGACCTATAAAAAATGCACTGTATATCAAATTTTGTAAACTAATTTTGTAAACTAATTTTCCAGGAAACAGATGTTCATGTGAACTTTGACCATTTAACAAAATTTTTCCCTTGCATCAATTATTCCAGCAAAAACAAAAATTTTTTTTGACAAGCTCAGTTCAGCCAAGAGGATTTTTTTGACAAGCTCAGCTCAGCTCAGTTCAGCAAAAACAAAAATAACAGATAAACTACACAAAAATAACAGATAAACTACACAAAGAATTTTTTTTTTGACAAGCTCAGTTCAGCCAAGAGGAAATTGCAACTTAGTCTAGCTTGAAACCCTAAGGACAACAAATAAACTACACAAAAATAACAGATAATAGGTAAAAAAAATTTGGGGCTTGATCGTTACCTGAGTTGGGGGATCTGTGCGTAGTCGACGTCGGCAGTGCTTGATTTGGGGCCAGATCCAATGAATTTGGGGGGAGCTGTGCGTAGTCGGCGTCAGCGGTGCTTGATTTGGGGCAAGATCCGACGGCTGAAGTGATTTGGGGCTGACGGCGAGATCGACGTGATCCGCGGAGGTTGACGGAGAGATTTGGGGCCGACGGCGAGATCGCGAACTCAATAGGCTCGGGGGGCTTGATTTGGGGCCAGACTGTCGGGGGTAGACGGCGAGATTTGGGGGTTGATGGCGAGATTTAGGGCTGATTTGGGGCGTTAGTATGAGGGAGAGAGATAAGGGTTCGGGGCTGGGGCTAAGGAGAGAGAGAAATGATCACGAGAATGAATTCATCACGAGCCTTTAATTCTTCAAGTTATTTTTTGCAGAAAAACCCATAAAGGCATCATCACGAGCCTTTAATTCGTCGCTGGATTTTTTCAAAAAAGTCCCCCCGAGCTCAAAATACGTACGCACAGTGCGCACTCGAAATGCAATATATATATAT
>BQKN01000566.1:527239-559064 GCA_022839385.1 Asparagus kiusianus
ATATATATTGTTGATGTTTAGTGATCACACAGTTAATTATATCCGTGGTTGGATAGGAGTGAGGTTGATGAGGGGCCGCTTCCTTCCCCAAATTCAGTTCTAAGTTGGGTTGTTGAAAAACCTACACATGTAGAAACACGTGAGAGGATGTAGACTAGTTCCCCGTGATTTTTTCAACGATCAAGTCAGCTGGTGAGCTTGAGTGGGGAAAATAAAGAACTGTGATATTTCTTGTATGTACTGCATAATCTGCAGATTATTCTTAGAAGATCAGATCTCAAGATCCCTTGAATGAAGGAATAGTACCTCTTATTTATAGTAGTGGTATAAGGGTCGTAAGCGTCATTAGAATTCACTTTAGGTGATGGCGATGACGAGTCAGGGGACGCCCCTACAGAGAACCATGTTGCTTCTTCTTTCGCTGCTCTTGCCCCTGAAGCCCCTACGTAGGACCTTCCGAGCCCTACTCTTTTGTAAATGTCGACATGCTTTTTTAAATAATGACATGGATATTGTAAATGTCATTATGACATGGATATTGTGATGAGCTTTGTAATGAAGTATCTTCAGAATTTGGAATAAAGATTAACTTTGCTCTCATTTTGTAGTTTTCCTTCATTTATTCGTTATTGCTGCTTTACTAGCTTGTAGCTTTGTTCTAATTGAGAGAACAAAGTGTTAATTATTGTGAGTCGGTCGTATTGTGACGACTCGATTGTTGAGGGGTCAAGACGACTGGCTCATATTACACCTCGTGTTGGTGAAATATTCGGGTCTTTGGTTGACAAGGATTGGCAAGTTGAAGTGCCTAAGTCTTTTTGTTGAAGATGACCGAACGATTGAACTTCATGCCTTGGGTTTATTCATGATAACACTAAGGTCTTTTAGGCAACATGATAATCCTGAGGTTGGGTGCCCAGGACTTATGTAGACGCATGGGATGTTGGTAAATTAACAACCCTGAGGTTAGGTGCCCAGGACTTACATAGACGCATGGAGCTTTGATAAATTGACAACCTTAAGGTTGGGTGCACAGGACTTATGTAGATGCCCGGGGTTTTGTTAAATTAACAACCCTGACGTTGGGTGCCCAGAACTTACGTAGATGCCTGGGGCTTCGGTAAATTGACAACCCAGGGGTTGGGTGCCCAGGACTTACGTAGACGTCTGGGGCTTTGGTAAATTGACAACCATGAGGTTAGGTGCCTAAGACTTACGTAGATGCCCAGAGCTTTAGTAAATTGACAACCCTGAAGTTGGGTATTCAGGACTTACATAGACGCTTGGGGCTTTGGTCTGCCATAATGGTCGAGAAGTGAGTGTGGGAGTCGACAATATGGTGAGTGCCTTGGATTTACCATGAAAAGGCCCCAAGGGCTTAGAATTCAACTAAGAGGTTGAATGCCTAGGTCCAACTGAGAACATCTAGGTCTTTTGCCCTACTGAGGGCTACCCTGATGACAAATAGCAAAATGACAACCCTAAAGTTGGGTGCTTAGGACTTACGTAGACACATGAGGCATTTTGGACTGCTATAATGGTCAAGAAGTGAATGTGGGAGTCGACCATATGGTGGGTGCCTTGGGTTTACCCTGAAAAGGCACCAAGTGCTTAGAACTCCTGCATAGATTGGGCACTACAGGAGTGTGAGACAGGAGTTAGTTTTGAAAAAATTTTATTTATATTGAAAGAAACTGTACAAAATTATTGAAAACATCTCCTCAAGTGATCAATGTTCTAGGGGTGTTGGAGGACTCTCATGTCTGGTGTCCTTAGTCAATAGGGGCCTAGTCGCAACTCTTCTAGGACTGTGTATGGGCCTTTCCAATTGGAAGCTAGCTTGCCTCTCCAGGTATCTTTGTCGAAAGTAGCTTTACGGAGGATGAGGTCGCTAGCGTTGAATCTCCTGGGTTGGATTTTTCTATTGTAGTAGTGGGTGATTCATTACTGATTAGTGACTTGGGTCCGGAGTGCTTTCTCTCGGGTCTTGTCTAGGAGATTAAACCCTACCTGATGTCCTTCTAAGTTCATGTCCTCGTCGAAGTGTTGTAGTCGGATGGTCGACATGCCTACATCGACTGGAGTAATTGCTTCGGCACCATAAGCTAGCTTGAATGGAGTTTCCTCGGTTGAGTTCTCGTGGGTCGTGCGATACGACCAGAGGATACTAGGCAACTCTTCAACCTAGTTCTCTAGCACGACATCCACCTTCTTCTTTAATGCTTGGATGATGCATTTGTTGGCAGCCCCTGCAAGTCGGTTGTATTTAGGGTGGGTGACGAAGGAGAACTTGAAGTGAATGTTGCACTCCTCACAAATGATGCGATAGCCTCCGCTATCGAATTAGATGTTGTTGTCAGTCACAAAGGACCAGGGCATGCCAAAACGACAGGAAATAGACTTTCATACAAAACTTATGATATTGCTCTTACCAATCTTAGCTAATGGTTTAGCCTCGATCCATTTGGTGAAGTAGTCTATCGCCACAATGAGAAACTTCCTCTGTCTTGAAGCTAGGGGGAGTGGACCTAGCAAATCCAATCAATATTAAGAAAATGGTATGGGACTCAGGATAGAAGTTGGCTCGGTGGCCACTGCTCGCGGGATGGACGAGTAAGACTGGCACTTCTTGCAATGATAGACGAGTCGCTTAGACTCGACCAATATAGTGGGCTAGTAGTACACTTAACGGATAACTTTTTGCATAAGCGTTCAGTCCCCAGGATGGTTGCCACATGTACCCTCATGAATCTCCCTAAGCACATAATTAGCCTCTGATGGTCGAAGGCACCGTAGATAGGGCGCTATATAGCTGCTTGAGTAGGATATCCAATAAAGCGGCCCATTGATCATGAGATAGTGGTGAGAGTTCCTTTGGAGACTCCTGGCTTCAGTAGGAACTTTAAGCACGGTACCATGTGTTAGATAAAGAGCAATAGGATCCAACCAATAAGGCATGATAGGTGTCACAGTTACCATGATGGTCTCTGGTGACTTGGAGATACTGGGTCACTCGAGGGTGTCGGTATTGATGCCCTGAGCTGGTCCTTGAGCTTGTCAACCCAAGTTTGGAGAGGGCATCCGCCCGATCTTTGAGAGTGTGGGGAACTTGGGCTATCTTGAAGTCCAAAAAACTAGTCAGAAGCTCCTTAATAGCTTTGAGATATAAGGCCATCCTTCGATCTTTAGTTGCATATCGTCCATTGACTTGATGGACGACCAACTGCGAGTCAGCCAAAGTGTAGAGGCGTTCTGCGTATAGCACTTGTGCAACTCATATTCAGCTTCATTGTTTGAGGCTGAGAAATCAAAAGAGATGGAGTGCTCATGCATCGACCTGTTCGGGCTTCGCAAGACCACTTCTGCTCCATTGTCAGCTTCTCTGGAGGACCCATACACCTTCAATAACCACTATAAGGTTTACTCATGAGAATCATGTTCTACAGTGTGATAGATCTAGAGAGAAGATGCTTGGACTGCTGGATGTACTGGCTCTGCTGGTTGAATTGTTGGTAGGGGTGCGTCTGGCTCGTCGCCTGGCGAAGTTGAGTCAATCAAGAAGTCAGCCAAGGCTTAAGCTTTTATTGTCATCTTGAGTTCGAACTTGACATTATGTTTGGTGAGTTCGACTACCCAGGCGAGTATATCCCAGAGGTTGTAGGGCTACCCAGCGCTTTCTTCAGAGGTAGACTTGTCAACAAAATGATGGCATGGGCCTAGAAGTACGGGTGAAGTCTCCTTACAGTGGTGATAACGGCGAATGTAGCCTTCTTGAGGGGGTCATTGAGCTCGCCTGCTTTGAGGATTCGACTCATATAATAGATGGGCTTCTAGATGTTTTCTTCTTCGAAAATAAGGATAGAGGTGATGGCTTCAGAGGAGACGGCCACGTATAGGTACAATGTCTCTTCCCTATAGGCTAGCTTAGCAGTGGTTTAGTACTCAAGTAGGCCTTAAGATCCTAAAAAGCTACATTGCATTTAGCCATCCAAGTTATGCCATCCTTCAAGTTATTGCTTCCCCTTAGTGTTTTGATGAATAGGAGACTCCTCTCAGCAGATTTGGAGAGGAAGTGACCTAATGCTGCAATCTTCCCGTTCATCTTCTGGATGTCCTTCAAGGTGCGTAGCTTGAGCAATCACTCTATGGTGGCCATCTTCTCGGGGTTGATCTCTATGCCTCTCTGGGTGATCATGAACTCTAGGAACTTTCTCAATTGCACTCGGAAGGCACACTTGGTGGGATTGAGCTTCATTCGGTAGTGCCGGAGGGGGGAGAAGGTCTCGTCCATGTCTAAAATATGGGCACACGCTTGTTTCGACTTCACCAACAAGTTGTCCACATAGGCTTCTAGGATACACCCAATCTGGTGCTTGAAGACCTTGTTAACAAGTCTCTAATATATGGCTCCAGTGTTCTTCAGTCTGAATGGTATCATCATCTTGTAGCAATATGTCCCCAAGTCTGTGATAAAGGAGGTCTTCTCCTAATCATGCTCTGCCATTAAGATCTGATTCTAGCTGGAGAAGACATCCATGAAGCTATGCTACTCATGTTCGGCACTCTCATCGACTAGCTGATCGATTCGAGGTAGAGGATAGCTATCCTTGGGGCAAGTTTTGCTAAGGTCGGTGAAGTCCACGCACATGCGCCTTCTTCACCAACACCACATTGGTTACCCACTCTGGGTATTGGACATTCCGAATGAAGCTAGCTCTGAGAAGTTGCTCGTCTTCGGTGGTCGCTACCTTCTAGTGCTCCGGGCCGAGATGTCTCTTCTTTTGTAGAACAGAATTAGTGTGCTAGTCGACAGCCAGCTCATAGCATATCACTTTGGGGGGGACCCTCGGCATATCTCTGGGTCCCCAGGCGAACACATTAGCATTTGCCTACAAGAACACTATCAAGGCTCCTCACAAGGGCTCGACTAGATTAGACCCAATCTTGACCATCTTCAATCCTACTTGGTTGATTTGTATCTCTTGAAGCTCTTCAACCGGTGTCGTCCTCTGCCGCTCTGTTGCTTTCTCTAATTAGAAGTAGACTTTCTCAATGGGCATGGCATCTTGCACACCCCTACCCTTGGTCGAGAGCAGGTAACAGGACCTGGCCTCTCGCTGATTGCTCCTAGCGATAGTGACTCTATTAAGAGTTAGGAACTTAACCATTTGGTGGTAAGTTGAAGGGATGGCCTATAAGCTATGGAGGGCGGTTCAGCCTAGGTTGACATTATGGGCTGACTTGAGATTCATCACAAGAAACTAGACTTGGATGGTGACTTGCCTAGGATACTCTCCAATTGTTAGGGGGAGAGTAATTATCCCTTCTGGCAAAAGAGAGTGGTCGGTGAATTCGATGAGGGGTCCTCTACAGGAGAGCAGGCAATATTTGTTAATACCTATCTAGTTGAAGGTGTCAACATACAAGATGTCCACCGAGCTCCTTGTGTCAACTATGATCCGCTTCACCTGGTAGCCATCGATCCTTACTGTGATGACAATAGGGTCATCATGAGGCGTCTCAATGCTTTGTAGGTCAGCATTGCCAAAAGATATGTTCTCCTCCACCTTCGTCCTCTTAACACCTTGGTCAACCAGCAACGCCCTCTTGGCATATCTCTTCTGAGCATTGTTGGATGACCCTCCAATAGTCGGATCGCTACTTATCACTGTAGGCATCAAAATTTTCCTATAGGTTCCTGTATGTATCTCGAGCCAGAGAGAAGGCGGTGAACTTTATTATCTGAGTAAAGAGGATCATTCGATGCCGTAAAGTAGCAAACAAGTGTACGAGTTAACAAAACATACGAAATGGCAAAACGACTGAGAAATGACACAACTGTTTGTAGAGAAAGTCGATTTGTTCATTACAGTATTCGTTACAACTTCAATCATTACAATGAAAACAAAAAGATTAGTCTTTTTATAAGACCCTTATACAATGAAAACTAAGAAAGTACAACTCTCGTCAAATAGTGCAATGGGTGTAATGGGTGTTTATCGCCTGCTACTTGCGTGAGATCTTAGCCTATGATGGGGATATTGATATTCGTGGACCACCAAACGATCAGATCAGATCCAGAGCTTTGTCAATTCGTGAAGGAATCAAGAAGCCGAAGTAATTATCTCGACAACGACGAGATAATCACTCTTCTCGAGATCACCGCAACGAGGCAATCTCAAGGCAAAGGACCGGGACGTGTAGATCTGACAAGCTCCTCTTCTTTATGCTGACGAACTCGATCCGATCTCCTCCTCTCTTCTAAAATTCGTGCTGCATCAGTCTTTAGTTCAGCAGGGCTTCGAGAGCTCTGTTTTTGGATAAGAACGGTTGATTCACTCTTATTCTCAGTTGTAACCACTTAACCACGTTCTTGGATGATATCTTATCAGTTAGAACAAATCCAAACGATTAACAATCAAAAAATGGCTTAAAATAGCCAAAAACAGATTTCGGGGACTGCGGACACCTATGGGTGTCTCGGCCAACCTTTGGTCGAGACACCATTTGGTGTCTTAGCCAAACTTTGTCTTAGATCTGGTTTCACGCGTCCTGTCCGTTTCCACTGTATTTTCATCATCCGAACTCGGAGTCACACGATTCAAAATGTGTTGGAAAGCGAAGAGATCTATAAGCTCCCATGGTTGAATCACATGTAAAGTAGATGGGACACGAGGGCTTCTTAGTCTTTTGTAAGCGACGCGTAGCTCCCTATCAGTTCGTGTTTGGTTATTCTGAAGTTCCGTTGCTTCACACGGTCCGTCGACTCACTTCATGCGCTTGTCGACATCAAATAAGATTTTGTGATTCGGATAGCAATGTTCATCGTCTTCTCTCTATCTCGAGCCATGTGCGAGGACCTAGAGGTAATTTTTGACGCCTACAGATACCCCCTCCAAAGTATTTTAGTCTCGTTTCTTTTATAGAGGAGCCTGAAAAACTTTGGATGTGATCAGTCCAACCTTTAGTCGGTGTAAGAGGACCTGTAGTTAGCTTTGATTCTTGACTCCTTCGATTTTTAGTCTATTCGGTATTTTGACGAATAGCTGAAGTTCTCCCGGCGTTGCGTTCATTGTCTGGTCATCGTTGAAGTCTTGAATAAAAATTGGTGAGTTAATTTTGGCTTGTGTCGTCGAGTTGACTTAGAACTGACTATCTCTATCACAATATATTGACCTAGGGCTACGTGTTGAACAACGTTGACTTTAGGGTTTCAGATCGCCCGACAATGACTTTTCATCGTAACGCGTTAACTAACGTTAACCTAGGGTTACACATTAACCGGTGTTGACCTTAGGGTTTCGGATCGCCCAGCGTTGACTTTTCATCGCAACACGTTGACTGGTGTTGACCTAGGGTTACGCGTTGACTGGTGTTGACCTTAGGGTTTCGGATTGCCCAGCGTTAGAGTGTAGCGGTTCCAAACGTTGAGTTGCAGGACCAACTATTAAAGTTGTTTCGTCTGCAGGTATGAATCTTATCCTAAAGTTGTCGGATGCACAAGTCGCGAGACCAACTAGTAAAGTTGGTGCTTCAATGACTCTTATATATATAGGATTTTTGGCAAACCCTCAGCCATCAACGAGTTTGATGAGCCTTTACCGACTACCATTTGAGTCGAGCTAGCATGCAAATTGCCTAAGTCCGTTCCGCATATAACGTTGTGCTAAAAGAGTTAATTCTCTTAGACTTCGTGCTATGATATTGAATACATAGACTTCGTCCTTCTTACGGGAATAGACTATCGGCAACACGTGTTAGGCGTTGACTTATCCCTACTTGCGTCCTTCTTATGTGGGATCTTGGCCTGTGATGGAGACGTCGATGTCTATGAACTACCAAATGATTAGATCAGATCTGAAGCCTTGTTGATTTGCGAAGGAATTATAAAACTGAAGCAATTATCTCGGTAATAGAAAGATAATCACTCTTCTCGAGATTACCGCAATGGGGCAATCTCAAGGCAAAGGACCGGGAAGTGTGGATCTGACTAGCTCCTCTTCTTTATGCTGACGAACTCAATCTCCTTCTCTCTTTTGAAATTCGTGCTCCTTCCGTCTTTAGTTCAACAAGGCTTTGCCAACGCGCGAAACTTCCAGATCTGAAAAAATGAAGGCCCTAAGGCTATATTTATAGGCTTTGGGACCTCTGTTTTCAGATAAGAACGATCGATTCACTCTTATCTTCAGTTATAACCACTTGATCATGTTCTTAGATAGATTCAGATCAGTTAGAACAAATCCAGGTGATTAACGTCGAAAAACAGCTTAAAACTGCCAAAAATTGATTTTTGGGGCTACGGACACCCGTGGGTGTCTCGGCTTGGCCGAGACACCAGTGGGTGTCTCGGCCTGGCAGAGATACCAGTGGGTATCTTGGGCATTTTGGCTTTATATCTCTCAACAATCTCAGAATGAGTTAATCCAAGATGCGTTAGAAAGATACCAAGGAGCTCTACAACTTTTATCTTTTGAGCTTCTTCAGATTCAAAGAGAATCATAGTCAAAACAGCTCTACAAGGTCTGAAACACCTATGGGTGTCTCGACCAAGCCTTGGCCAAGACACCAGTGGCTGTCTCAGGTATTTTGGCTCTATCTCTCTCATACGATCTCGAAATGAGTTGATTCGAGATGCGTTAGATAACAAGGATCTCTATAGCTTTCATCTTTTGAGTTTCTTTAGATTCAAAAAGAATCACAGTTAAAACATCTTTACAAGGTCCAAGACACCTATGGGTGTCTCGGCCAAGCCTTGGCCGAGACACCAGTAGGTGTCTCAGGTATTTTGGCTCTAACTTCCTCATATGACCTCCAAATAATATGATTTAAGATGAGTTGGAAATCTGATGAAGATATGTATGTCTTAGTATTCATTGCATATATTCCATAAGGCATTTTGATAGGGGGAGTTTTTACCTATATTTGTTTTATACTCACCGTGCTTATTGTAGGGGGAACTTTCGCTCTCTTCATTATTTTGTTTTCCCCTTTTTGATGTTATTAAAGGGGGAGAAATATTGTGAGTATCTATTGCCTTTGTTGTTATATATGATAATTATAATTTATATATTCATATTGTATCATGTATATCTCTTTGTGTAAATTGTTTGTCATTATCAAAAAGGGAGAGATTGTTGGGTCCTTTTGTTTTGATGATGATTTACAAATAATTTATATCTAATGTTGTTTGTCTAGTTTTTGTGTTTTATATTTATTCTAGGCAAACAATATGTTAAAGGTTGGATGGATTGAGCCTACACGATCACATCAAATGGAGGTTGGCGGAATTATGGAGTAAAACATTGCATTCAAGTTGAAGATCCAAGATCCCACTTCATCCGCACAGTTTACCAAGTCAAGCTCATTGAAGACATTTATTAAGCTTGGGTAATTTAGTTTAGATTTTATATTATGTGTGTTAGTACTTTAAGCTTAATTATATACACACATACACGTTTTGGTTTTTGTATATATATAGTTATATATATACATATATGTTTAGGTTTAGCTATACAGATATGAAACAATATATATCTTCATATATACTTTTATATGTTTCATATTCTATTGCATTTGGAAAAATATTGTGTTTTTGGTTTATATGGTTTATAGACTTAACAACTATAGTTTATACTTTTTATCAAGTCTATAAAATCATTTTACAAAGTTTCAAAACTTGGCTTATGTCAAAACATCAAAATTCAAGTATCTCATGTTTTCATGTTTTGGACATATTTGCAAAAGTATGATATTTTACAAATGGGAGGTGATTTTTTAAAACTAGTTTTCATAACATGTGTATTATCATGTTTACAAACATTTCCCAAAGTTTTACATTTTTTTGATTTTATTTGCTATTTTGAAAAGATGTTTAAAAATCAGATTTCTGTTTCAAAACAGGCTGATAACTTGTTATCAGTCGACTGGTCAATCGACTTATGACATCAGTCGACTAATGTGTCGACTGAAGAAATCGCCAAGAACAACAAATAGTTTTTGTTTTGTTTTGGTCGACTGACTAGTAAACTGATGAGGTCATCAGTCGACTGACCAGTCGATTGATGACGTCATCAATCGACTGTTAAGGTCGTCAGTCGACTAATAAGCTAGAAAATACCTCTAACAGTCAGCTCATCGGTTGACTGATGGAAGCCGTCAGTCGACTGATGGCATTATAGGCATCCAAAATTACCTATAAGTCCCCACACACGGCTCGAGGCAGAGAGAAGATGATGAATGTCGCTACCCGAGTTACATGAGCTCATTTAACTACGACGAACACATGAAGTGAGTCGGCGAACCATACGAAACAATGAACCTTCGGAATAACGGGAATAAGAGCTGATCGGCAGCCCCGCATCATTTACGAAAGGCGGGGCACCCCTCGCGTCCCATTTACTCCACATGTAATTCAATCATGGGAGTCTGTAGATCTCATCGTCGGCTTTCCAACGCATATTGAACCACGTAATTCTGAGTCCGGATGACGAATTTACGGTGGAAACATACTCGATGGACCAAAACCGAAAATAAGCCAAACTGAGACACCCCGTGGTGTCTTGGCTTGGCCAAGACACTTATAAGTGTCTCGGCCAAGTCGAGACACTCTTAAGTGTCCTAGCTTGGCCAAGACACTCAGAAGTGTCTCCAATACATCATAAGTGTCTCCAATCCAAAAAAAACGCTGATTTTGGTTGTTTTCGGTGGTTTTTCGATCGTTAACCGCCTGGATTTGCTCCAACTGATCTGATAATATGGTTAAGTGGTTTTCAACTGAAGATAAGAGGGAATCGGTCGTTCTTATCCAAACACAGGGCTCCTGAAGCCTATAAATACAGCCCCAGGGCCTTCATATTTTCAGATCTGGAATTCTCGAGCGTTGGCGAAGCCCTGCCGGATTAAGGACTGAAGTGCCACGAATTTCAGAGAGGAGGTGGAGAGATTGGATCGAATTCATCAGCATAAAGAGGAGGAGCTCGTTAGATCTGTAGCCCGGTTCGTCCCTTAAGATTACCCCATTACGGTGATATTAAGAAGAGCAATTATCTCGCTGTTGCCGAGATAAACGCTTCGGCTTCTTGATTCCTTCGTGAATCGATGAAGCTCCGGATCTGATCTAATCATTTGGTGGTCCATGGATATCAACGTCCCCATTACAGGCTAAGATCCCACGTAAGAAGAAGATCGATAAACGATCTCTGCGTTGTTTGACGAGAATTGTATTTTTATTGTGTAAAAGTCTTATAAAAAGACTATCTTTTTGTATTTTTATTGTAATGACTAAAGTTGTTATGAATACCTCAATGAAAAAACTAATTTTCTCCCCAAAGAAGCTGGCGACCACAGTGGGAGCCAATAGCCGCGCTGCCAAGGCTGTCGTGACGCAACTGATGATCAAGATCCCCGTGTTCGAAGAGGTCGAATACGAATTCGACCAGCAAAAATTCAAGGAATATATTTCCTCCTCCTTCTCCTCCAGATCTTCTTCTTACAAACACAGGAAAACCACTACCACGAAGAATGTGCCTTCAGATCCGAAGACCAGGGCTGATGATCTGAACCCGAATGCAGTAAAGACCCCTCTACAGCCTCTAAAGAAACCAGATCCAACGTTCGTGACAACTCTTCAAAAGTCAAAGAGTTGCCCGTTAAAAGTGCACCAGTGCTGACAAAGAGGGCTCATCAAAGGTGCCGCTAACATCTCACATGCCAATTTGCTAAGGCTTTGAAGCCTGTTGACGGGATCTGCTATAATGCAGATCTGAAACTCAGAAGGCACCAAATGTTCGAGCAGCAAGCTTCGGGAACCTCCTTCCAACCACCTACTAACGAATGGGTTCGTGTCAAACGGAACCGTTCCACTTTTGAGGAGTGCATTCAGAAGCGTCACGCACTTCTTGCGCATGCCCAGATCCTGGTGCGAAAAGCACAAGAAATGCAAAAGAAAGAGGTGGTTAAGAGATCGCCGAGATCCAAACAAACCTGGATGCTAAAGGCCAAATCAACACCTGCAGCAAAAGCATCCGAGGCCGCTCTCCAGCCTTTGTCTACTTCAGATCCAGCTCCTATTACTCCTGCACCTCCAGTGAAGCCATACTATGGTGTGGATCTCTCCAAATCGAGAATTTCATTGAAGGGTCGCCTGGGTCATCTACATGAAGATCAAGGCAAGACTCCTATTAAAGAACGTTTGGGCCCAGTGAAAGAACCCCGAGCAAGTCAACGAGCTGGGGGTCGTACTTACCCTCATGACAATGTGAAGCCTTCTCATAAACAGAGAATTCTAGTAACTGATCACATCGGACTGCGAGTCGAAGGCCAAGCGCCCGTTTAGGTTTCACCCTCAGAAAAGTGTGATTCCAAACGTGTGACTCCTGTAGACACGAACAAGGATTTGTTTACTCAGAAGAAAACAAGTCAAGCAGACGAATGCGTTATACCTGAGAATTCATGTAAACAACCGGTAGGTTACTCTGACCGCAACGTCGATGAGTTGTACTATCGGGCTGGGGGTACGAATAAATCTCGAAAGAGAGGTACCCGAAAAGCAGACTCTCACTATCCGTGTACCAAAATTATCAGGGCAGTATTATCAGCGTGTAGCTGCCCTAGGACCACTCCACAGTTGGTCTCGGTATTTGAGAGGATTTCCACTGAAGCATCAAAGCCCAAATCAAGACATTTTCGCAAAAAACGATCAGTTGATCAAGATGACGAACTCCCAGCAATTACTATCAACGTGGTCGATAAGGGGAAGTCTCCGATTAGTTCAAATAGCTCCAACCCCAATTTCACTCTATGAAGAAGAGTCAATTTGGGAATAGCCCAACTAATATCTCGGCTCGAGTTAGAAGCCGTCGGGCCTGAACAACCCGCAGTCACCACCAACATGGTTGATAAGGGAAAATCGACTCGACCTTCAAGTTCAGACCCCCTCATTTCGCATCGTCTGATTTGGCTACGCGCGGGAACTACTAGACGCAGGGACTATCTGAGGATGAATAGAGGACAATCCTCAGACAATGAAGCGTCAAATGCTTGCTCGACAGTCGCCTCAGATGCTACCGTATCCAGTCCCGGACAATCCCGTGAAGTGTTTATGATTAACACTAAGGAAATAACAAAAATGGTTGAGGATGCTCTAGCCTAGCAGAAGCAAGCATTTAAAATTGAATTGGAAATGGCTATGCAGGAGATGAGACAAATGCACGACCAACAGATCCGAGCCTTGTCGAATCAGATAGTTGAATCCAACCGTTATGATGATGTCAACCAAGCAGCTAGTGATTCATATGTGAATGAACACATCAATGCTGATAACCCCCTGTTGACCAAAATGCTAGGGGTGGTCCCATCAATAATGATAACACTGGGGTGGCCCCATTATTCCTCTCGAAAATCATCCAAAACATGATACAGATGAGGATGAGAAGATGAAAGACCTCGAGAGCAAGATTAACGCTCTAATGTCTGTTCAAGGAGTAAAGAAGACTGGCATTCTGTGTCCTTACCCGAAAGAGTGGGATTCGATCCCGTATCCGGTGAAATTCAACCTGATCAACTTCATGTCGTTCGATGAGAAGGGCTCGCCCACTCAGCATCTAATCTACTTCAAGTCCTACTCAGACACGATCTCCGGCAATGAAGCATTGATGGTTCGGTCATTCGTCGGCACCCTTCGCGGGCCTGCCATCGATTGGTATCGCCGTCTCAAGCCTGGAAGCATCAACAGCTGGGACGATATGGAGAGCTCATTCCTCGGCAACTTCTTTGACAACAACGCCAAGATATCCATCAGGACACTCTTCGATGAGAACCAAGAAGACGAAGAGACAGTTGATGACTTCATCAAACGTTTTCGGAATAAAGCGATGAACTGCCAAGATCCGATCACGGAGGACTTCATCCTCCAGATAGCTCATAACAACCTATCTCTTGAGATATTGGAAGTTATGGGAGTCGCATCGTCCAACACTTAGAAAGACTTGAAGGTGCGTGACGAACGAGCCGAACGTTTCTTCAGAAGGAAGAAGACCGAAAG
Source organism: Asparagus kiusianus (assembly GCA_022839385.1). Taxonomy (NCBI): domain Eukaryota; kingdom Viridiplantae; phylum Streptophyta; class Magnoliopsida; order Asparagales; family Asparagaceae; genus Asparagus; species Asparagus kiusianus. The sequence goes on from BQKN01000566.1 coordinate 541,281, forward strand.
AAGCCAACAGTCAAGGCCTGTGGTTGCTAGTGATAATAATCAGACGTCACAACAACAAACTCAAAAGCAGCAAAGGACTCTAGATCCGAGACTCCAAAAAGAGTATTCTTTCAAGGATGAGGAAGTTCCGAATATTTTCGAATACCTCCTGAATAACAGTGAGATTGAGCTACCACCTATTAAAGATCAGGAAGGAGCTAAGAGGATTACGGACCCAAACTACTGTGCGTACCACAGGAGAGTTATCCATCATACTGAGGTTTGTTTCGGTCTAAAGAATAAGATTCAAGCTTTAATCGACTCTGGCGCTATAAAGCTAGAATAAGCCGAATGACGGTGCACCATTCCGAAGAGTATACGAGTATAAATTGCTTCTTAATCCTCCAACCGGTATAAGAGGTTAAACTGCTTCCCGACCCTTCAATAGGTATATGAGTCTAAACTGTTTTCTTTCTTTCACGAGAAGTTCCTGGAGAGTGCCATGCCTGGTATTCTTAAGGATAACCTGGTCATGTAACTGAGTATAATGTTAGACCCAGTTTCGCGAAGAAATCTGGGGGTGAATAATTCATGTAATGGGAAGTTCCCGAGAGAATTCTGTAGGTGTAAATTTTGATCTCCTGAAACAGGGATTTTGTTTGTATTGATAAGAATAGCTTATTACAAACTAATGAATCGAAATTACAGCAGATGCGGAGGGAAGGCCCTCCTTGTTTAACGTGCGGTCTTTGGTAGCTATAGGACGCCTCCCTCGGTTCTCGCATCGAGTTTGCTTCCCTTGGATGATCCGATCGAAGTTGCGGGCAAGCTTCAATACGCAGTAGAAGCTTGTGCTGATCGAGTTCGAGTCTACCCAAGGCCAAACCAGTGCTCGTGCTTGTGGGTTGACTGCTTGGTGAGTGCTACCATGCAAGAGCTTGCAAAGAGCCTAAAAGCCTCAAGTCTGAGAGTTCAGACGAGTCTCTTCAAATGAGGGAGCCTTTAGCAAATGAGCCAAGGTTCAACCTTTGGAGGATTAGCCAGCCAATCCAGCAGCAGCTAACCAACGTCTTTCATGTTTACTGAAAGTGGCTTTAAATAGGCAAGGGATGGCATGGGTCACCCATTGATTTGTGAGATTTGACCACTAGTAGGGGTGAGGGAGCCAGCCGCCCTAGATGTGGGATGTGACCACTTAGGGGGCCCTGTCAGTCGTCATATTCTTGCTAGGTAAGGAGCACCATGCTTTCTTCCTTGATTCATGGGATTTGACCACTGATGTGACTGTTACCATACTCCAAGTGGGTAGTTGACAATGCTGGTAGGTTTCTAGTTGTTAGGTGAGCTTAATCCGGGCAGGCGAGGTGCAAGCTGTCAGGCGAGCTTGGCCTTAGGGCGAGCTCGAACCTTCAAGCTAGCGAGTTGGCCAAACAGGCGAGCTTCGAGCTATCAGGCGAGCTAGGCCTTCAGGCGAGCCTGGGTCAAGCAGGCGAGTTTCGGTCTTCAGGCGAGCTTCAAGCCTTCAGGCGAGCTTGGTTCAATGTGCAGGTGAGGCTGTGCAAGCAAAGCTGTGCAGGCGAATCTTATTCAGGCGATCTTCAATGCTGTTAGGCGAGCTCTATCCTTACAGATGGACTTCCTTACAGGCGAGCTTCAGCCTTTACATGCGAGCTTTAGCCTTTAGGCGAGCTACTGAACATGCTTCGAAGAATATTCTCTAGGAGCTTCCCGTCAAAGGTGTGAAACAGTTTATACTCGTGTACCCGTTGGAGTCTTGAGAAACAGTTTATACTCGTATATCCGTTAGAGTCTGGCGGGTTATCCTTAAGAATATTCTCTAGGAGCTCCCCGTCAAAGGTAGGAAACAATTTATACTCGTGTACCCGTTGGAGTCTTGATAAACATTTTATACTCGTATATCCGTTCGAGTCTTGAGAAATAGTTTATACTCGTATATCCATTGGAGTCTGGCGGGTTATCCTTAAGAATATTCTCTAAGAGCTTCCCGTCAAAGGTAGGAAACAGTATATGCTAGTGTACCCCTTGGAGTCTTGAGAAACAGTTTATACTCGTATATCCGTTGGAGTCTGGTGGGTTATCCTTAAAAATATTCTCTAGGAGCTTCCCGTCAAAGGTAGGAAATAGTTTATACTCGTGTACCTGTTGGAGTCTTGAGAAATAATTTATACTCGTATATCCGTTGGAGTCAAGGGGAGAAGCTTGTCTTCTCTTAGGGCAAAGATGAACCCTGATTTATCTTCCCTTGGGGCAAAGACGAACCCTGAAATAGCAGCACATCGCATGGTAGGCCACTATTTGGATAAAGGCATATCGCTTGGTAGGCCATTATCAAACAACAACGCCGTTCGCGGGAAAGATGGTGCTGGGGGAATCAAATCGTTCAGGGACGTATGAGTATGACGATTGATTGTTATAGGAGCTATCGCATGGTAGACTACTACCTATCGATTGTTCTAAGGATATTAGAACGCTCAGAAAGGTTCAGGTCGTTCAGGGACGTATAAGTATGATGACTGATCGGACAACGTCATTTGCAGGAATGACGGTGTCGGCTATCAAAGGTGATCGTTAACCTGATAGGAATTGCCGCGATTAGAGCGACTTTGTGGACCTACCGCTCTATTGAAGAGAGTTGGTAAGTAGATTCTGGTCAGAGGTGTAATATTAACATGATAGGGATTATCGTGATCGAAAGGACTTTGAGGACCTACCATCCTATGGAAGAGGATTGGTAAGTTGATTTTGCTAGAGGTGTAGTGTTAACATGACAGTGGGAGTTTGTTGCGATTTGAGCAACTCTGTGGAATTACAATCCTATTGAAGAGGACTGGTAAGTTAATTTGTCAGAGGTGACTGTTAACATGATAGTGGGAGTGGTCCCATCGTCCTATTGAAGAGGATCAACAGGGAAAATTTGGAGGAGACTATCAGAGGTAATGGTTAACTTGATAGTCTTACCAGATCCATCGTCCAATTGAACGAAATTGATGGAGAAATGGCTATCAAAGGTGGCAGTTAACTTGATAGTTCCGGGGACCCGTCGCCTTATTAGAAAGGATCGGCGAGGAAATTTGGCTTTGGTCCTAACTGTAGGAAGGTTTGACCAAGTGGAAGATTTGGGATGCACCGGACTGTGAGAAGGATTAATCGTCCAGAAAGTGGACTTCTCATTCTTGGAAGGCATCGAGAGGGGAAGTGGTTTCCACTACCAAAGTGAAATTGCTTTGGTCATCATCTCCTTCAAATCCACAAGGCTCTTTAGCGTCCATACGCTTGAGCATGCTCTCGACTTGTTCTCCCTTGCAGATTAAGTCTTTCTACGAGCGAGCTACGACTGCGTCCATATTAGATAGGGTGTCGATGGAGAGATTGTTCCAGCACATCTCAATGAGGTTGGCCTTAGAAACCTGATCACGTGTATGCAGCGATCGATTCCTAAACCTCTTGACATAGTTGCTTATAGACTCTGTATTCCCCTACCTTGTAGCTAGCAGGGTGGCGGCAGATACTTCTTCGTCATCGTTGAAGAATCTGGCCATGAAGAGCTTTTCCATATCCTTCAAGCAGGTGATGGATCCAGGCTCTAATCTACGGAACCATTCAAAGGCGACCCCCTTAAGGGTTCCAATGAACAGTCGAGTCATAATGGGATCATTCCCCACTATGTGTTCGGTTTGCGCCTGGAAGTAGTAGATGTGCTGGGTAGGAGAACCCTTGCCATCAAACTGCAGGAGGTCTAGTGGCTGAAACTTCGCCGGGTATGAGCCTGTATCCCATTCGATTGGATACGGTCTGACAACCCCCACCTTGTCCATATGCTTCTGGAGCTTCAAGGTGTCGAGTTGACTTTGGAATTCATCGAGCCTTTTGTCCCTTGGATTATGACCCAAAGATGACGCTCTTCCAGACGACTCGGATGAGGAGTGAGAAGGAGTAGGCATCCTCTCTTTGTGCTTTGAGGATTTATGCGAAGCCCGCGAGGTCCTCTCTTTCATCTTCTTCTTCTCACTCAGAAACTCCTCCAACATCTCCTTCAGGGAGTTGATGGTTACTTGTTGCTCATCGAGTCTCCTGGATATCTCATCAGGGATGTCGGTCATGTGCACATTTGCGTGCTCACCCTGAACTGAGCTTGAGGTTTGTGATGTCACCACTGCCGAGTAATCATCGTCATCATCATCAGGGACGGGTGTTAGACGCGTGTAGTCAAACGGAATGGCTACCCCCATTTGGGTGCGAGTGCGTTGGCGGATACCTTCACGCTCAACGGCCTTAGACTTCCCCGTCACATTGACAGTTGCGGTGGGGAGCTCCACATCATCGTAAGTCTCGTGGGTCGTGCAATTATAAGTCAAGCATCCCTTGAGATCCCCTGTAGGTTGATAGTGACAACCCCTAGCGTTAGAAGGACGAGACGTGAAGTCGCATGAAGGAGGCTCAAGGGAGGCGATATGAGGACACTTAGGAGATTCCCTAAGTATCGGATCCAACCGACCTTGTCGAGACAGGCGAGGTTCGGAATGTGGTTGAGCTCTAGCCAATTGCAGGTGAGCTCAAGCATTTGGGCGACCTTTAGCCGGTTACTCGCGAGGTCGAGCCGACTGGTCGTTCAGGCGAGGTTCAAGGCGAGCCTGAGCCTCAGATGATAGCTGGCGCTCAAATGGAGGAGACTCAAGGGAGTCCAAATAAGAACACCTGGGAAATTTCCCAAGCGTTGAACTCAGGCGACCTTGCCTAGACAGGTGAGCTTAGGCCTGTTGGCAAAGTTTAGTCGTCTGTTCATTCAGGCGAGGTTCACATTTTTGGCGACCTACCACTTCTTACAGCTGGGGTCGAGCTGTTAGGCGATCTTGCCGAGGTCTGTCTGTTTGGCATACTTGAGTTCATCGGTGAGGCTCAGTCTGGCGAGGTCCGCCTATTGGGCGAGTTGGCATCAGTTGGCGAGTTCGCATGTGTTAGCGAGGTTCGGCCAGTTGAGGCTCGCCTGTTGGGCAAACTGCGGCTTTGCCTTTCTGGCGATGGTCGGCTTGCAGGCGAAGTTGGGCCGTTAGGCGAACTTGATGAAGTTCGCTTGAACTATAGCGTTCACCATATTTGCAAAACTCACCAGATTTGGGAGGCTCGCCTGAAGAGCAGAGCCCGCATGCGTAGGTGGGTTCGCCTGATTTGAGCGGTTCGCCAAAATTAGGAACCTTGCTCATGGAACGAAGCTCACAGGGCTTGCTTGAACTGCTAGGCTCGCAAAAAACACTAAATTCGCCAATTTTGGGAACTTAGTATTTTGGCTTGGATCTCTTCAGGCCTAAATAGTAATCCAGGACGTCATCGGAGATGAGGGCTTGCGTCTTTTGGCGGGCAAGAGCTTGTCGTCGCCGTTGCTTGGCTCTTTTGGAGAGGGGAGCATTCATGTTGACGACGAAGGCGTGGTCCGCGCTGACATGAGTTAGCATCTCCTCTTGCATAGGGGTCTGCGAGGATCGTTCAACGACCCATCGAGCAGCCCCTGAACCTGCATCCTTTGCCTTTGTCTCAGTCGTGATGGGCTTGGAGGAGATAGAACCCACTGTGCTTTCTCGGGCGGAGTTCTCCGGTGTGGTTGCCTCGGCCACTTGGGGCTGGGCCACACGCGCAACTCTGTAGCACTTTCGAGACGCATTGCTGCCAGAAGAGGATGAAGATAAGTACTCTTCAAACTCGATCACGAGGGACTCAACAGTTGTCCCCACCGCAATTTCATCCAACTGTGCCACCACCATCTCGGTTGAAGAAACGGTTTCTCCCACTGTGGTCGCCATCTTCTGTAGGTGTGAATTTTGATCTCCCGAAACAGAGATTTCGTTTGTATTGATAAGAATAGCTTATTACAAACTAGTGAATTAAAATTATAACAGAAGCAGAGGGAAGACCCTCCTTATTTAACGTAGGGTCTTTGGTAGCGATAGGACGCCTCCCTCGGTTCTCGTGCCGAGTTTGCTTCCCTTGGACGATCCGATCGAAGTTGTAGGCAAACTTTAGTACGCAGTAGAAGCTTGTGTTGATCGAGTTCGAGTCTACCCAAGGCCAAACCAGTGCTCGTGCTTGTGGGCTGACCGCTTGGAGAGTGCTACCATGCAAGAGCTTGCAAAGAGCCTAAGAGCCTTAAGTCTGAGAGTTCAGACGAGTCTCTTCAAATGAGGGAGTCTTTAGCAAATGAGCCAAGGTTCAACCTTTGGAGGATTAGCCAGCCAATCCAGCAGCAGCTAATCAACCTCTTTCATGTTGGCTGAATGTGGCTTTAAATAGGCAAGGGATGGTATAGGTCACCCCTTGATTTGTGAGATTTGACCACTAGTAGGGGTGAGGGAGCCAGCCGCCCTAGCTGTGGGATGTGACCACTTAGGGGGTCCTGTCAGCCGCCCTATTCTTGCTAGGTGAGGAGCGCCATGCTTTCTTCCTTGATTTGTGAGATTTGACCACTGACGTGACTGTTACCATACTCCAAGTGGGCAGTTGACAATGCTGACGGGTTTCTAGTTGTTAGGCGAGCTTAGTCCATGCAGACGAGGTGTAGGCTGTTAGGCAAGCTTAGCCTTAGGGCGAGCTCGAACCTTCGTGCTGGCAAGTCGGCCAAACAGGCGAGCTTTGAGCTATCGGGCGAGCTAGGCCTTCAGGCGAGCCTGGGTCAAGCAGGCGAGTTTCAGTCTTCAGGCAAGCTTCAAGCCTTCAGGCAAGCTTGGTTCAATGTGCAGGCGAGGCTGTGCAGGCGAAGCTGTGTAGGCGAATCTCATTCAGGCGAGCTTCAATGCTGTTAGGCGAGCTCTATCCTTACAGACGGACTCCCTTGTAGGCGAACTTCAGCCTTTACAAGCGAGCTTGGTTCAATGTGCAGGCGAGGCTGTGCAGGCGAATCTCATTCAGGCAAGCTTCAATACTGTTAGGTGAGCTCTATCCTTGCAGACGGACTTCCTTATAGGTGAGCTTCAGTCTTTACATGCGAGCTTTAGCCTTTAGGCGAGCTACTGAACATGCTTCGAAGAATAGGCCATAACTTTCAAACCGTAAGTCAGAATTTGACGAATTATATATAAAAATCGACTATCTCGACAAGACGGAGCCAACCTAACCTCCAAAGGGGGTTTGCCACCTGTGTTTAGCCAAATTCCTTATGGTTTGAGAGATATCAGTGTTTTCCCCCTTTTTGCTCTTTTGGATGAGGTTTTAGCAGTCTTATTCTGAACTTCTCTGATAGGGACAAAGGTAATTTTTATTGCCTACAAATTCTATATAGCATATTCTTTAGGATAACCCAGTCACTACAAGAAGGTGATGAATAAGAAACTCCCACTCAAACTCCCGCTAGGTCTGTGCACTCAACGTTCTCATTGTTAGAGTCCGGACTTAGTATTCAGAATTTTAATCTCCTGATCATTGACGATTATCAAAACCCTTCATGTTAAGTATTTGTCACTTAATACCAGGAACCCCCTCTGAGCGACTTATGCAAGTCAACACTCCTACTGTGATTTGTACTCCCACTCCCATTGTCTACTTGGTCAAACCTTTAAACAGTTAGGACCACAACCAAAATTCCCTCTCGATTCCTTCCATGAACAAGAGGTCCACAAATAGAACAATCAAACCATTAAACAGTTAGGGTCATCTCAAATTCCCATCTTGGTCAAACATTTAAACAGTTAGGACCACAACCAAAATCCCCTCTCGATTCCTTCCATGAATGAGAGGTCCACAAATAGAACGATCAAACCTTTAAACAGTTAGGCTCATCTCAAATTTCCATCTTGGTCAAACCTTTAAACAGTTAGGACCACAACCAAAATCCCCTCTCGATTCCTTCCATGAACGAGAGTTCCACAAATAGAATGATCAAACCTTTAAACAGTTAGGGTCGTCTCAAATTTCCATCTTGGTCAAACCTTTAAACAGTTAGGACCACAACCTAAATCCCCTCTCGATTAATTCTATGAACGAGAGGTCCACAAATTAAATGATCAAACCTTTAAACAGTTAGGGTCGTCTCAAATTCTCAACTTGGTCAAACCTTTAAACAGTTAGGACCACAACTAAATTCCCCTCTCGATTCTTTCCATGAACGAGATGTCCACAAATTGAACGATCAAACCTTTAAACAGTTAGGATCGTCTCAAATTCCTATCTTGGTCAAACCTTTAAACAGTTAGGACCACAACTAAAATCCCCTCTCGATTCCTTCCATGAACGAGAGGTCCACTTTTAATTTAAGCAAACAAATCTATGAAAGTTAGGATTACCTCCAACCTCACTTGGTCAAACCTGCAGATAGTTAGGACCAAGACCGGAATGTCCCTTTCGATAAACGAAAGACTTCCACCTTTTCCTACTCGGCCAAACCTATAAAAGTTAGGGCCGAAATCAGAATTTTACCTTAATAAATAAGAAATTCTTTTCTTGGATTAAGCAACTAATCCTATAAAAGTTAGGGTTGCTTGAATCTTTCCGATTCTCGGAGTGGAGATCCCACTCCTAGTGTCACTTTTTCGGATTCTTAGGGTGGAGATCCCACTTCGAGTTTCCTTTGTAACTGGAGATAGAATATAAAATTCTTTCTCTTTAGTTTTGGGAGATAGAATATGAAATTCTTCCTCTCCTGCTCTGGGTTTGTCTTTACCTTTAAAAAAGATACGATTCTCAACTCAAAATCCGTACGTTTTATTCACGGGGGATTTTATCTCAAACCCTAAAATAGAGATAAGTCTGCATCTAACATATGCTGTCGGTTTAGTCTTTCACCGATTAAAAAAGACACAAGAATTCTAGTCTGGGGAATTTTATCCCGAAGCTTAAGTAGGGATAAGTTAATGCCTAACACGCATTGCCGGTTAGTCCTTGACAGTTAAAAGGATAAAAGCCCACATATTCGACATTGTGGTAGGTTGTTATTAATAACACCATAATCCGTACCTTATACGCGTGGGGAATTTTATCCCGAATTCTAAGTAGGGATAAGTCAACGCCTAACACGCGTTACCGGTTTAGTCTTTTATCGATTGAAGAAGATACCAGAATTTAAGTCTGGAGAATTTTATCCCGAATCGTAAGAAGGGATAAGTCAACGTTTAACACGCATTGCCGGTTTAGTCTTTTGCCAATTGAAGAAGATACCAGAGTACCAGTCTGGGGACTTTTATCCGGAATCCTAAGAAGGGATAAGGCAACGCCTTATACATGTTGTCGGATAGTTTATTCCCGTAAAAAAGATGAAGTCTACGTATTCAATATCGTAGCACTAAGAGAGTTAACTCCATTAGCATAACGTCACATACGGAACGGACTTATACAATCTGTATGCTAGCCCGATTCAAACGGTAATCGGTAAAGGCTCATCAAATCCGTTGATGGCTGAGGGTTTGCCAAAAATCCTATAAGTGTGAAAGTCATTGACGCACTAGCTTTATTAATCGGTCTTGTGACTCGAGCATCAAACAACTTCGGGATAAGATCCATATCTGCAGACGAATCAGCTTTGACAGTTGGTCCTGCAACCCTAACTATTAAGACTACCATGCTCTAATACCTTAAGAGCTTAAACTGTGTATACTCCAGTAAACATACGAGTATAAACTGTGTCAATGCCGGGCGATCCGAAACCCTGGGTCCACCGATCAACGTGTAATCCTAGGTCAACGCCAGTCAACGCGTTGCGATGAAAAAGTCAACATCAGGCAATCTAAAACCCTAGGTCAACGCTGATCAACACGTAATCCTAGGTCAACGCTAGACAACGCGTTGCGATGAAAAAGTCAATGCCGAGCGATTCGAAACCCTAGGTTAACGCTGGTCAACGCGTAACTCTATGTCAACGCAAATCAACGCGCTGCAATGAAAAGTTAACGCCGGACGATTCGAAACCAAAAGTCAACATCAATCGATCCAAAAACTTAGGTTAACGTTGGTCAACGCGTAACCCTAGGTCAATGCCAGTTAACGCGTTGCGATAAAAAAGTCAACGTCAGGCAATCTGAAATCCTAGGTCAACGCTGATCAACGCGTAATCCTAGATCAACGCCGGTCAACGCGTTGCGATGTAAAAGTCAACGTCGGGCGATTCAAAACCCTAGGTTAACGTAGGTCAACGCGTAACCCTAGATCAATGCCAGTCAATGTGTTGCAATGAAAAAGTTAATACCGGGCGATTCAAAACCCTAGGTTAATGCCGGTCAACGTGTAACCCTAGGCCAACGTCGATCAATACATAATCCTAGGTCAACGCCAGTCAATGTATTGTGATGAAAAAGTCAACGTCGGGTGATTCGAAACCCTAGGTTTATGCCGGTCAATGCGTAACCCTAGGTCAATGCCAGTTAATGCGTTGTGATGAAAAAATCAACGCCGGGCGATTCGAAACCCTAGGTTAACGCTAGTCGATGCGTAACCCTAGGTTAATGCTAATCAACGCGTTATGATAAAAAGTTACAGTCGGGCGATTCGAAACCCTAGGTTAACGTCGGTCAACGCCAGTCAACGCGTTGTGAAGAAAAAGTTAACGCTGGGTGACCTGAAACCCTAGGTCAACACCGGTCAACGCGTAACCCTAGGTCAACACCAGTCAACACGTTGTAATAAAAAAGTCAACGCCGAGCGATTCAAAACCCTAGGTTAACGCCGGTCGACCCGTAACCCTAGGCAACGCCAATCAACGTGTTGCGATAAAAAGTCAATGCCGATCGATTCGAAACCCTAGGTTAACGTCGGTCAATGCGTAACCCTCGGTCAACACTAGTCAACGCGTTGCAATGAAAAAGTCAACGCCGGGCGATTCGAAACCTTAGGTTAATACCAGTCGACGTGTAACCCTAAGTCAACACCAGTCAACGTGTTGCGATGAAAAAGTCAACGCCGGGCGATTCGAAACCCTAGGTTAACACTGGTCAACACGTAACCCTAGGTCAACGATAGTCAACGCGTTGTAATAAAAAAGTCAACGCCGGGCATTTTGAAATCCTAGGTTAACGCCAGTTAACGCGTAACCCTAGGTCAACGCTAGTCAACGCGTTGTGATAAAAGTCAATGCGAATCAATATATCGTGATGGAGATAGTCAGCTCAAAGTTAACTCGATGATACGAGCCAAAATCAACTCACCGGTTTTGATTCAAGATTTCGACGACGGCTAGACGATAAACGCAGCGCCGAGAGAACATCAGCTATTCGTCAAAACATCGAATAGATTAAAAATCGAAGGAGTCAAGAATCAAAGCTAACAACAGGTCCTTTTACACCGAGTGAAGGTTGGACCGATCATATCCAAAGTATTTCAGGCTCATCTATAAAATAAATGAGACTGAAACACTTTGGAGGAGGTATCTGTAGGCGTCCAAATTGCCTATATGTCCCCGCACACAGCTCGAGACAGAGATAAGATGATGAATGTTGCTACCTGAGTCACAGGATCTCATTTGACGACGACGAACACATGAAGTGAGTCGGCGGACCATACAAAGCAACAAAACTTCGGAATAACGGGAATAAGAACTGATCGGGAGCCCCGCGTCGTTTAGGAAAGGTAGGGTACCCCTCACGTCCCATTTACTCCACATGTAATTTAATCATGGGAACCTGTAGATCTCCTCATCGGCTTTCCAACGCATATTGAACCACATAATTCTGAGTCCGAACGACGAATTTACGGTGGAAACAAACTCGACGAACCAAAATAAAAAAAAAGCCAAACTGATAAGTATCTTGGCTTGGCCAAGACACTTATAAGTGTCTCCAATACATCAGAAGTGTCTCCAATAAAAAAAACACTTATTTTGATTGTTTTCAGCGATTTTTAGATCGTTAACCGCCTAGATTTGATCCAACTGATCTGATAATATGGTTAAGTGGTTTTCAACTGAAGATAAGAGGGAATCGGTCGTTCTTATTCAAACACAGGGCTCCTGAAGCCTATAAATACAGCCCCAGAGCCTTCATTTTTTTGGATCTAGAATTCTCAAGCGTTGGCGAAGCCCTGCCAGATTGAGAAATGAAGAGCCATGAATTTTAGAGAGGAGGAGGAGAGATCGGATCGAGTTCGTCTGCATAAAGAGGAGGATCTCGTCAGATATGTAGCCCGGTTCGTCCCTTAATATTACCCCGTTGCGGTGATATTAAGAAGAGCAATTATCTCACTGTTGCTGAGATAAGCGCTTCGGCTTCTTGATTCCTTCACGAATCGATGAAGCTCCGGATCTGATCTGATCGTTTGGTGGTCCAAGAATATCAACATCCCCGTCACAGGCCAAGATCCCACGCAAGCAGAAGACCGATAAACTATCTCTGCGTTGTTTGATGAGAATTATATTTTCATTGTGTAAAAGTCTTATAAAAAGACTATCTTTTTGTATTTTTATTATAACGACTGAAGTTGTAATGAATACCTCAATAAAGAAACCAATTTTCTCCCCAAACAAGCATAACGGCTACTTTTTTTAGCCTTTGTCATGTTTTGGTTTGTTGATCTTTTTTCTAGGGTTTCTTGATCTTTGGGGTTTCCTATAAATACCCCCTTATACCTAGCTCTATTTTAATAACCAAGAATGTTTTAAACAAGTTTAACAAGGGTTTAAAGTTTGTTTTAGTTTGTTTATCAGAGTGGCGTGGTGGAGACGTAGGACGGAAGGTCTGAACTCCGCGATCATTTGATTGTGTTTGAGTTTGCATTGGCGTTCATTTATACATGTGCCCATTGCTCATATCCCCATTGTCTCATTATTTAGTTTGTCCACTATATTGTTTACACTATTTGTTTACCCTTGTTTATATTGCTTATCCTTGCATATATCTCATTGCATATCTTATTTTCTAGGATAGTTATTAATAAGTTTTTTAATTAGCATTAAATCGGATTAGATTAGTAAAAACCCTATTCACCCCCCCCCCCCTCTAGGGTTCCTTCCTAGTGGCATTAGGGTGATTTCAATAGGTACCAGAGCATGGTGCTCTTTGATTTAAGGTTTAATCGCCTTGAGTTAAAGATCCAAGTTATCTTATTTATACTAATCTAGTTTTGATTACATTTATCTTGCTTGCACATTTTTTATGGATATGCTTGTTGCACCTTGTTTAGGCTATATATAAATATTGCTCCTAGAAAAGATAATTTTCCCTATGACCAATGGTGTTCTAGATTTAATATATTTGTTAGACCTAGACATTTTGATTTGTGAGATATTATAGATTGTGCTTATATTGTACCCACTACAGAGAAATCCAAGTGGAGTAAAAATAATTATAAGATGTTTACAATGAATAAGCTCTTGTTAGAATTTTTGCTTAACGCTTTTGATTCATCCTTTTCTGACAAGTTTGTTCATTTTGATATTGCTTACAATTTATAAAAATTTATAGAAGCACATCAAGGGGACTTGGAGGCGATCTGACAAGCTTTGGCTGCTTCCTCTTCAAGTTCTATTGGAGCATCATCATCATGCACATGACCACTAGGTGATAGCCCTAGTGTGGTAAGCGATTCAGAATCCGAAAGTGATATATTCATCAATGAACTCGCTTGTACATATAATAGATTAATACATGCCTACACTAAGTTGCATAATAATTTTATAGATTTGAAAAGCAAGCATGTTGAATTAAAATCCGATCATGAGGAGCTAGTGTCCAAATTTGATGTCATTGCAAAAGAAAATACTATGCTTAAATAAAACAATGACTTGTTAAATTTAGAAAATGAAAAATTGACCTCATCCATTTCCAGCTTATCTCATGAAAAAGATAATGCCATATTAGAAGTAGAGAACATAAAAAATGATACTGCTTCTTTTATAAATGATTATTTATGTTCTACTTCTAATAACAATGCTTGTATGCCTAACAATGAGTTGGATCATGTTAAAAATAGAATATCATCTTTAGATTCAACCCTTAAAATATGCATTGTTAATAATAAGAAACTTATGAACTTATGTGCAAAGTCACGTGTTAATTCTTCCAAATCTAACACTCACTATGCACATATGTATAGCAAAATTTACAAATATTCCATTTGTGGTCGAAAAGGCCATCTAGCAAAATTTTGCTTTGATGCACAAAAATCTAAAAAAACTAATATCAATGCTTCTTGTGCATCTCATAAGGTTTCTACATCACATGTACACACACATGCATATAAAGTACATCATAAGCATGCTCATGTGTATCAATGTGATCTGTGTGGTCGTTTTGGTCATTTGGCCAAATATTATTTTGATTTGAAAAGAAAATCTTGTTTGCCAAATGTTTCTAGTAGACCACATATTTTTAAATGTGATGTTTGTAGTGGTTTGGACATCTTGTAAAATTTTGTTATGATATGCAAAAAGCTTCTAAGTTACAATATGTTCCAAATAGACCATTGTTTAAAAATATTTCTCATTTGCAAAATAAATTTATAAGCCCATCTATTTTTGCAAATGAATCCCGTGCACAATTGTTTGGTCAACATAACCACATGCTTCCTTTCCATTGTACTTATTACAATCGGAAGGGTCATTAAAGTAATTTTTGTTTTGACCGTGTCCGTGCACCACATGCGCCCAAGAGGGTTCATAACCCTAGGGCTTTGAGCTTGAATGATAGGGGTCATGCTCCTAACCAATCCGACACTAAGAATGCTTGGGTGCTAAAATCTTTTTAAGACCAAGAATTATATTATTTTTTATTTTTTATTTTTCTTGGTTTTGAAAATTATGTTTTGAATTTTTTTATGAAAATAATTTCTCTTTGATCAATTCTTATGATTTCATGATTATTAGTTTTAATTTTGATGAGAGGTTTGTGCTTATATAACCCCCGGGTTTTATTGGGTGTTCCCAAATATTGTTTACCGGGTGCTAAAATTATTTATATGGGTTGAAACAAGCTCAAGAGCTTGATATGGTTGCCTCTCTTATTTTTGAAAATCTATGGTTTGGTTTTATATTCTTATATGATTTACTTGTGATTTATGATTTCATTGGTTTATTTGTTTTCATTTGAAAACTTTTTGCATGATTCTCATGTTTTTTTTCTTTTGATTTCATAAATCTACTTTTAAACATGGTATTTATATTTGTATAATGAGACATTATTTCATAATGACATATCAATATGTGTTCTCATTGTCTTTTTGTATGTGAGTTGTACCTAGCATTTTTTTATATTTCTATATTTGCTCACATATGTATGCCTTAGTATTCATTGCATATATTCCATAAGGTATTTTGATATAGGGAGCTTTTCCCTATATTTGTTTTATACTCACCGTGCTTATTTGTAGGGGGAACTTTCGCTCTCTTCATTCTTTTGTTTTCCCCTTTTTGATGTTGTCAAAGGGGGAGAAATATTGTGAGTATCTATTGCCTTTGTTTTTATACATGATAATTAGAATTTATATATTCATATTGTATCATGTATATCTCTTTGTGTAAATTGTTTGTCATCATTAAAAAGGAGAAGATTGTTGGATCCTTTTGTTTTGATAATGATTTACAAACAATTTACATCTAATGTTGTTTGTCTAGTGTTTGTGTTTTATATTTATTCTAGGAAAACAATATGTTGGAGGTTTGATGGATTGAGCCTACACGATTACATCAAATGGAAGTTGGCGGAATTGTGGAGTGAAGCATTGCATTCAAGTTAAAGATCCAAGATCCCGCTTCATCTGTATAGTTTACCAAGTCGAGCTCATTGATGACCTTCATCAAGCTTGGGTAATTTAGTTTAGGTTTTATATTATGTGTGTTAGTACTTTAAGCTTAATTATATACACACATACACATTTTGGTTTTTGTATATATATAGTTATATATATACATATATGTTTTGGTTTAGCTATATAGATATGAAACAATATATATCTTCATATATACTTTTATATGTTTCATTCTATTGCATTTGGAATTCTATTGCATTTGGAAAAATATTGTGTTTTTGGTTTATATAATTTATAGACTTAACAACTATAGTTTATACTTATTATCAAGTCTATAAAATTATTTTAAAAAATTTCAAAACTTGGCTTATGTCAAAACATCAAAATTCAAGTATCTCATGTTTTCATGTTTTGGACATATTTACAAAATAATGATATTTTATAAATGAGAGGTGATTTTTGAAAACCAGGCTGGTAACCTGTTATCAAAATTCAAGTTTTTGTAACATATGTATTATCATGTTTACAATCATTTCCTAAAGTTTTACAATTTTCTGATTTTATTTGCTATTTTTAAAAGATGTTTGAAAATCAGATTTCTATTTCAAAACAGCTGATAACCTGTTATCAATCGACTGGTCAGTCGACTGATGACATCAGTCAACTGGTCAGTCGACTGATGACATCAGTCGACTGATGTGTCGACTGAAGAAATCGCCTAGAACAACAAATAGTTTCTGCTTTGTTTTGGTCGACTGACCAGTCGACTGATGAAGTCATCAATCGACTGATAAGGTAGTCAGTCGACTGATGAGCTGGAAAATACCTCTAACGGTCAGCTAATCAGTTGACTGATGGAAGCCGTCAGTCGACTGATGGCATGACGGCGAGTTTTTTTAGCCTTTGTTATGTTTTGGTTTTTTGGTCTTTTTACTGGGGTTTCTTGATTTTTGAGGTTTCCTATAAATACCCCCTTATACCCAGCTTTATTTTTATAACCAATAATGTTTTAAACAAGTTTGACAAGGGTTAAAAGTTTGTTTTAGTTTATTTATCAGAGTGGCGTAGTGAAGACGTATGACGGATGGTCCGAACTCCGTGATCATTTGATTGTGTTTGAGTTTGAAGATGGACCTCTCGTTCAAGGAAGGAATCAAGAGGGGATTTTGGTTGTGGTCCTAACTATAGGAAGGTTTGACCGAGTGAGGAGTTTTGAGACGATCCTAACTTTTATAGGTTTGATCACTCAATTTGTGAACCTCTCGTTCATTGAAGGAATCAAGAGAGGACATTGGCTTTGGTTGTGGTCCTAACTATAGGAAGGTTTGACCAAATGAACAGTGAGAGTGGGAGTACAAATTACAATGAGAGTGTTGATCCATACAAATCACTCGAAGAGAGTCCCTGGTGTTAAGTGACAAATACTTAACATGAAGGGGTTTGACAATTGTCAATGATCAGGAGACTAAAATTCCGAGTACTATGTCCAGACTTTAACAATGGGAGTGTTGAGTACACCAACGTAGCGGGAGTTTGTGTGGGAGTTTCTTATTTATCACCTTCTTGTAGTGACCGGGTTATCCCTAAGAATATTACATGTAACATTCTTCCGGGAACTTCTCATTACATAAATTATCCACCCCCAGCTTTCTTTGCAATACTAGGTTTAACATTGTACTTAGTTGGATGACCAAGATATCCTTAAGAATACCAGGCATGTCACTCTCCAGAAACTTCTGGTGAAAGAAAGGAAACAGTTTAGACTCATATACATGTTGGAGTATTGAGAAGCAGTTTATACTCGATCTCCTCCTCTCTTCTGAAATTCGTGCTCCTTCAGTCTTTAGTTCAGCAGGATTTCGCCAACGCTCCAGAATTCTAGATCTAAAAAATGAAGGCCCTGGGGCTGTATTTATAGGCTTCGGGAGCTCTGTTTTCGGATAAGAATGATTGATTCACTCTTATCCTTAGTTGTAACCACTTAATCATGTTCTTGGATGATATCTTATTAGTTGGATCAAATTCAGATGGTTAACGGTCAAAAAATGGCTCAAAACAGCCAAAAACAGATTTTAGGGACTGCGAATACCCGTGGGTGTCTCGGCCAACCTTTTGCCAAGACACCATTTGGTGTCT